>JAFBJZ010000498.1:0-16080 GCA_016785225.1 Psettodes erumei | reverse complement strand
TTAGTATCATTCTTTGTCAGTTGATAATGGATATAAAGCAAAAATTTCCATGGGTCACCCCTTCTGCACAAGTTCAAACAGGCAGTGACTGTGAGCTTTTCTCGCCGAGAAAAGCACTAAATGGACGGTACTGTGTTTTGGGGGACATGGGTGCCTGGAATCATAAAATAACACTTTAATATCATTCTTGGTCAGTTGACAATGCATATGAAGCAAAAAAAGTTCATGGGTCCCCGCTTCTGCACAAGAGCAAACAGGCATATGACTGAAACCTGCTTTTCTCGCCGAGAAAAGCTCACAAATGCACGGTACTGTGTTTTGGGGGACATGGGTGCATGGAATCATGAAATAACACTTTAGTATCATTCTTTGTCAGTTGATAATGGATATAAAGCAAAAATTCCATGGGTCACCCCTTTTGCACAAGTTCAAAGAGGCCAGTGAGTGTGAGCTTTTCTTTTCTCGCCGAGAAAAGCACTTAATGGACGGTACTGTGTTTTTTGGGACATGGGTGCCTGGAATCATAAAATAACACTTTAGTATCATTCTTTGTCAGTTGATAATGGATATAAAGCAAAAAATTTCATGGGTCACCCCTTCTGCACAAGTTCAAACAGGCATAGTGACTGTGAAACCTGCTTTTTTCTCGCCGAGAAAAGCACTAAATGCACGGTACTGTGTTTTGGGGACATGGGTGCCTGGAATCTAAAAACACACTTTATATCATTCTTGGTCAGTTGACAATGCATATGGAGCAAAAAGTTCATGGGTCCCCCCTTCTGCACAAGAGCAAACAGGCATATGACTGAAAACCTGCTTTTCTCGCCGAGAAAAGCTCTTAAGGGACAGTACTGTGTTTTGGGGACATGGGTGCATGGAATCATGAAATAACACTTTAGTATCATTCTTTGTCAGTTGATAATGGATATAAAGCAAAAAATTGCATGGGTCACCCCTTTCTGCACAAGTTCAAACAGGCAGTGATCAGAGCTTTTTTCTCGCCGAGAAAAGCACTTAATGGACGGTACTGTGTTTTGGGGGACATGGGTGCCTGGAATCATAAAATAACACTTTAATATCATTCTTGGTCAGTTGACAATGCATATGGAGCAAAAAAGTTCATGGGTCCCCGCTTCTGCACAAGAGCAAACAGGCATAGGCATGATGAAAAAAACTTTTCTCGCCGAGAAAAAAGCACAAAACAGCACGGTACTGTGTTTTGGGGGACATGGGTGCATGGAATCATGAAATAACACTTTAGTATCATTCTTGGTCAGTTGATAATGGATATAAAGCAAAAATTTCCATGGGTCACCCCTTCTGCACAAGTTCAAAGAGGCAAAAGAGCTTTTCTCTGAGAAAAGCACTTAAATGCTTTTGTTTTGCATGAGAAAAAAATAACACTTTAATGGATTCGGTCTGTGTTTTTTGGGGACATGGGTGCCTGGAATCATAAAATAACACTTTTCTCGTATCATTCTTGTCAGTTGATAATGGGTGCATGGAATCATAAAATAACACTTTAGTATCATTCTTTGTCAGTTGATAATGGATATAAAGCAAAAAATTCCATGGGTCACCCCTTCTGCACAAGTTCAAACAGGCCAGTGACTGTGAGCTTTTTTTTCTCGCCGAGAAAAGCACTTAATGCACGGTACTGTGTTTTGGGGGGACATGGGTGCCTGGAATCATAAAATAACACTTTATATCATTCTTGGTCAGTTGACAATGCATATGGAGCAAAAAGTTCATGGGTCCCCTTCTGCACAAGAAGTGCAAACAGGCATATGACTGAAAACCTGCTTTTCTCGCCGAAAAAAGCTCAAAAGGGACAGTACTGTGTTTTGGTGGACATGGGTGCATGGAATCATGAAATAACACTTTAGTATCATTCTTTGTCAGTTCATAATGGATATAAAGCAAAAAAAAATGCATGGGTCACCCCTTCTGCACAACTTCAAACAGGCAGGAGTGACTGTGAGCTTTTCTCGCCGAGAAAAGCACTAAATGCACGGTACTGTGTTTTTTGGGACATGGGTGCCTGGAATCATAAAATAACACTTTAATATCATTCTTGGTCAGTTGACAATGCATATGGAGCAAAAAGTTCATGTGTCCACGCTTCTGCACAAGACCAAACAGGCATATGACCAAAACCTGCTTTTCTCGCCGAGAAAAGCACTAAATGCACGGTAGTGTGTTTTTTGGGGACATGGGTGCATGGAATCAGAAATAACACTTTAGTATCATCATTCTTGTCAGTTGATAATGGAAATAAAAAAAAAAAAAATTCCATCTATCACCCCTTTGCACAAGTTCAAAGAGGCCAGTGAGTGTGAGCTTTTCTCGGCCGAGAAAAGCACTTAATGGACGGACTGTGCTTTGGGGGACATGGGTGCCTGGAATCATAAAATAACACTTTAGTATCATTCTTTGTCAGTTGATAATGGATATAAAGGAAAAATTCCATGGGCTACCCCTTCTGTACAAGTGCAAACAAGCCAGTGAGTGTAAGCTTTTCTCGCCAAGAAAAGCACTTAATGGCCGGACTGTACTGTGTTTTGGGGGACATGGGTGCCTGGAATCATAAAATAACACTTTAAATATCATTCTTGGTCAGTTGAAAATCCATATGGAGGAAAAAAGTTCAGGGGTCCCCGCTGTACAAGAGCAAACAGGCATATGACATATGAAAAAACATGCTTTTCTCGCCGAGAAAAGCACTAAATGCACGGTACTGTGTTTTGGGGGACATGGATGCCTGGAATCATAAACTAAAACTTTTATATCATTGTTGGTCCGTTGATAATGCATATGGAGCAAAAAGTTCATGGGTCCCCGCTTCTGCACAAGAGCAAACAGGCGTATGACCAAAACCTGCTTTTCACCACGAGATAAGCTCACAAGGGTAAGCACTGTGTTTTAGTGGACATGGGTGCATGGAATCATAAAATAACCCTCTAGTATCATTGTTTGTCTGTTGATAATGGATATAAAGCAAAAAATTCCATGGATCATCCCTGTTGCACAAGTTCAAAGAGGAGAGTGACTGTGAGCTTTTCTCGCCGAGAAAAGCATTTAATGGACGGTACTGTGTTTTGGGGGAGAAGCGTGCCTGGAAATTTAAAATAACACTTTCATATCATTCTTGGTCAGTTGACAATGCATATGGAGCAAAAAAAAAGTCATGGGTCCCCGCTTCTGCACAAGAGCAAACAGGCATATGATCAAAACCTGCTTTCCTCGCCGAGAAAAGCTCACAAGGGACAGTACTGTTTTTTGGTAGACATGGGTGTATGGAATCAGGAAATAACACTTTAGGAAATAACACTTTAGCATCGTTCTTTGTCAGTTAATAATGGATATTTAGCAATAATCCAATGGGTCATCCTTCCGCACAGGTTCAGACAGGCTAGTGACTGTGAGCTTTTCTCGCAGAGAATAGCAATTAATGGACGGTACTGTGTTTTGGGGGGGGGGATGGGTGCCTGGAATCATGAAATAACACTTTAATATCATTTTTGGTCAGTTGACAATGCATATGGAGCAAAAAGTTCATGGGTCCCCGCTTCTGCACAAGAGCAAGCAGGCATATGACCAAAAGCTGCTTTTCTCGCCGAGAAAAGCTCAGAATAGACAGTACTGTGTTTTGGTGGACATGGGTGCATGGAATCATGAAATAACACTTTAGTATCATTCTTGGTCAGGTTGATAAATAGTTATAAACCAAAAATCCCATGGGTCACCCCTTCTGCACAAGTTCAAAAAGGCCAGTAAATGTGAGCTTGTCTCGCCGAGAAAAGCACTTAATAGACGGTATTGTGTTTTGATAGACATCGGTGCCTAGAATCATAAGGTAACACTTTAATATCATTCTTGGTCAGTTGACAATGGGTTTGGAGCAAAAAGTTCATTGGTCCCCGCATCTGCACAACACCAAACAGGTATATGACAAAAACCTGCTTTTCTCGCCGAGAAAAGCTCACAAGGAACAGTACTGTTTTTCGGTGGACATTGGTGCATGGAATCATGAAATAACACTTTAGTATCGTTCTTTGTCAGTTGATAATGGATATAAACCAAAAAAGTCCATGGATCACCCCTTCTGCACAAGTTCAAAGAGGCCAGTGACTGTGAGCTTTTCTCGCCGAGAAAAGCACTTAATGGACGTTTGTGTTTTGGGGACATGGGTGCCTGGAAGTATAAAATAACACTTTAATATCATTCGTGGTCAGTGAAAATGCAAATGGAGTAAAAAGTTCATGAGTCCCCGCTTCTGCACAACAGCAAACATGCATATGACCAAAACCTGCTTTTATCGCTGAGAAAAACACTAAATGCACGGTACTGTGTTTTGGTGGACATGGGTGCCTGGAATCATAAAATAACACTTTAATATCATTGTTGGTCAGTTACCAATGCATATGGAGCAAAAAGTTCATGGTTCCCCGCTTCTGCACATGAGCAAAAAGGTATATGACCAAAACCTGCTTTTCTCGCCGAGAAAAGATCACAACGGACAGTACTGTGTTTTGTTGGACATGGGTGTATGGAATCATGAAATAACAGTTTCGTATCATTCTTTGTCAGTTGATAATGGATATGTAGCAATAATCCCATGGGTCACCCCTTCTGCACAAGTTCAAAGAGGCCAACGACTGTGTTCTCGCTGAGGAAAGCACTTAATGGCCGGACTGTGTTTTGGGGGACACGGGTACATGGAATCATGAAATAACACTTTAAAATCACTCTTTGTCAGTTGATTATGGATATAAAAGCAAAAACTTCCATGGGTCACCCCTTCTGCTCAAGTTCAAACAGGCCAGTGACTGTGAGCGTTTCTCGCCGAGAAAGGCACTAAATGCACAGTACTGTGTTTTGGGGGGGCATGGGTGCCTGGCATCATAAACTAACACCACCTTTATATCATTGTTGGTCAGTTGACAATGCATATGGAGCAAAGAGTTCATGGGTCCCCGCTTCTGCACAACAGTAAACAGGCATATGACCAAAACCTGCTTTTCTCGCCGAGAAAAGCTCACAAGGGACAGTACTGTGTTTTGGTGGACATTGGTGCATGGAATCATGAAATAAGAATTTAGTATCATTCCTTGTCAGTTCATAGTGGACATAAAGAAAAAAATTGCATGGGTCACCCCTTCGGCACAACTTCAAACAGGCAAGTGACTGTGAGCTTTTCTCGCCTTTGAAAAGCACTAAAAAGCACTGCACGGTACTGTGTTTTGGGGGACATGGGTGCCTGGAATCATAAAATAACACTTTAATATCATTCTTGGTCAGTTGACAATGCATATGGAGCAAAAAAAGTTCATGGGTCCACGCTTCTGCACAACGCCAGTGACTGTGAGCTTTTCTCTCACCGAGAAAAGCACTAAATGCACGGTACTGTGTTTTGGGGGACATGGATGCCTGTAATCATAAACTAAAACTTTTATATCATTGTTGGTCCGTTGATAATGCATATGGAGCAAAAAAAAAAGTCATGGGTCCCCGCTTCTGCACAAGAGCAAACAGGCGTATGACCAAAACCTGCTTTTCACCCCGAGATAAGCTCACAAGGGTAAGTACTGTGTTTTAGTGGACATGGGTGCATGGAATCATAAAATAACCCTCTAGTATCATTGTTTGTCTGTTGATCATGGATATAAAGCAAAAAATTCCATGGATCATCCCTGTTGCACAAGTTCAAAGAGGAGAGTGATTGTGAGCTTTTCTCGCCGAGAAAAGCATTTAATGGACGGTACTGTGTTTTGGGGGGGACAAGCGTGCCTGGAAATTTAAAATAACACTTTCATATCATTCTTGGTCAGTTGACAATGCATATGGAGCAAATATTTCATGGGTCCCCGCTTCTGCACAAGAGCAAACAGGCATATGACCAAAACCTGCTCTTCTTGCTGAGAAAAGCTAACTCTCGGGACAGTACTGTGTTTTTGGGGACATGGGTGCATGGAATCATGAAACAACACTTTGGCATCATTCTTTGTCAGTTGATAATGGATATAAAGCATATAAAGCAAAAAAAATTCCATGGGTCACCCCTTCTGCACAAGTTCAAACAGGCCAGTTACTGTGAGCTTTTCTCGACGAGAAAAGCACTAAATGCACTAAATGTTTTGGGGAACATGGGTGCCTGGAATCATAAACTCACACTTCTATATCGTTGTTGGTCAACTGACAATGCACATGGAGCAAAAAGTTCATGGGTCCCCTGTTCTGCACAAGAGCAAACAGGCATATGACCAAAACCTGCTTTTCACCCCGAGATAAGCTCACAAGGGTCAGTGCTGTGTTTTGATAGACATCGGTGCCTGGAATCATAAAATAACACTTTAAAATCATTCTTGGTCAGTTGACAATGTATATGGAGCAAAAGGTCATGGGTCCCCGCTTCTGCACAAGAGCAAACAGGCATATGACCAAAATCTGCTTTTCTCGCCAAGAAAAAGAACTCAATGCAAGGTACTGTTTTTTTTTTGGGATGGGGTGCCTGGAATCATAAAATATCACTTTAATATCATTCTTTGTCAGTTGATAATGGATATGTAGCAATAATCCCATGGGTCAACCCTTCTGCACAACTTCAAATAGGTGTGTGAGTGTGAGCTTGTCTTGCTGAGAAAAGCTCTTAACGGACGGTATTGTGTTTTGATAGACATGGCTGCCTGGAATCATAAAATAACACTTTAATATCATAAAATAACACTTTAATATCATTGTTGGTCAGTTGACAATGCACATGGAGCAAAAAGTTCATGGGTACCCGGTTCTGCACAAGAGCAAACAGGCATATGACCAAAACCTGCTTTTCTCGCCGAGAAAAGCCCTAAATGCACGGTACTGTGTTTTTGAGGACATGGGTGCATGGAATCATAAAATAACACTTTAGTATCATTCTTTGTCAGTTGATAATGGATATAAAGCAAAAATTCCATGGGCTACCCCTTCTGCACAAGTTCAAACAGGCTAGTGACTGTGAGGTTTTCTCGATGAGAAAAGCACGAAATGCACTAAATGTTTTGGGGAACATGGGTGCCTGGAATCATAAACTAACACTTCTATATCATTGTTGGTCAACTGACAATGCAATGCACATGGAGCAAAAAGTTCATGGGTCCCCGGTTCTGCACAAGAGCAAACAGGCATATGACAAAAACCTGCTTTTCTCGCCGAGAAAAGCACTAAATGCACGGTACTGTGTTTTGGGGGACATGGGTGCCTGGAATTATAAAATAACACGTTAATATCATTCTTGGTCAGTTGACAATGCATATGGAGCAAAAAGTTCATGGGTCCCTGCTTCTGGACAAGAGCAAAAAGGCCAGTGACAGTGAGATTTTCTCGCCGAGAAAAGCACTGAATGGACGGTCATGTGTTTTTATATCTCGCCGAGAAAAGCACTTAATGCACGGTACTGTGTTTTGATTGACATCGGTGCCTGGAATCATAAAATAACACTTTAATGTCATTCTTGGTCAGTTGACAATGCATGTGGAGCAAAAAGTTCATGGGTCCCCGCTTCTGCACAAGAGCAAACAGGCATATGACCAAAATCTGCTTTTCTCGCCAAGAAAAGCACTCAATGCAAGGTACTGTGTTTTGGGGGACATGGGTGCCTGGAATCATAAAATATCACTTTAATACCATTCTTTGTCAGTTGATAATGGATATATAGCAATAATCCCATGGGTCACCCCTTCTGCACAAGTTCAAACAGGCCAGTGAGTGTTAGCTTGTCTCTTTCTCGCAAAAAGCTCTTAAAAGGACGGTACTGTGTTTTGATAGACATGGGTGCCTGGAATCATAAAATAACACTTTAAAATCATTCTTGGTCAGTTGACAATGCATATGGAGGAAAAAAGTTCATGGATAACCCCTTCTGCATAAGAGCAAACAGGGTCCCCCCTTATGACAAACAGGAAAATGACGCTTTTTTTCTTTTCGAGAAAAAAAGCTCTCAAAAGGACAGTACTGTGTTTTTTTGTACATGGGCATGGAATCATGAAAATAACACTTTAGTATCATTCTTTGTCAGTTGATAATGGATATAAAGCAAAAAAAAAATTCCATGGGTCACCCCTTCTGCACAAGTTCAAACAGGCCAGTGAGTGTGAGCTTTTTTCTCGCCGAGAAAAAAGCACTCAATGGACACAGGTACTGTGTTTTGATAGACATGGGTGCATGGAATCATAAAATAACACTTTAGTATCATTCTTTGTCAGTTGACAATGCATATGGAGCAAAAAAAATTCATGGGTCCCCCTTCTGCACAAGTGCAAACAGGCATATGACCAAAACCTGCTTTTCTCGCCGAGAAAAAGCACTCAAAAAAGGACAGTACTGTGTTTTGATAGACATGGGTGCATGGAATCATAAAATAAAATACTTTTCAGTATCATTCTTGGTCAGTTGATAATGCATATAGAACAAAAAGTTCATGGGTCCCCCCTTCTGCACAAGCAAGCAAACAGGTAGGCATATGACCAAAACGTGCTTTTCTCGCCGAGAAAAACTCAAAAAGGACACAACTGTGTTTTTGTGTGGACATGGGTGCATGGAATCATAAAATAACACTTCAGTATATCAGTCTTTGTCACTTGATAACACATTTAGAACAAAAAAGTCATGGATAACCCCTTCTGCTCAAGTGCAAACAGGTATATGACCAAAACGTGCTTTTTCTCTCGTCGAGAAAAAACTCAAAAAAGACACAAGTGTGTTTTTTTGACATGGGTGCATGGAATCATAAAATAACACTTCAGTATCAGTCTTTGTCACTAGATAACACATTTAGAACAAAAAGTTCATGGATAACCCTTCTGCACAAGTGCAAACAGGTATATGACCAAAACGTGCTTTTCTCGCGAGAAAAAAAAAAAAAAAGACACAAGACAGTGTGTTTTTTGAGGACATGGGTGCATGGAATCATAAAATAACACTTCAGTATCAGTCTTTGTCACTAGATAACACATTTAGAACAAAAAAAAAACATGGATAACCCCTTCTGCACAAGTGCAAACAGGTATATGACCAAAACGTGCTTTTGACCTCTTTTCTCGAGAAAAAACTCAAAAAAAGACAAGGACACAAGTGTGTTTTTGAGGACATGGGTGCATGGAATCATAAAATAACACTTCAGTATCAGTCTTTGTCACTAGATAACACATTTAGAACAAAAGTTCATGGATAACCCCTTCTGCTCAAGTGCAAACAGGTATATGACCAAAACGTGTTTTTCTCGTCGAGAAAAAAGAAAAAAAACACACACAAGTGTTTTTTTTTGAGGACATGGGTGCATGGAATCATAAAATAACACTTCAGTATCAGTCTTTGTCACTAGATAACACATTTAGAGCAAAAAGTTCATGGATAACCCTTCTGCACAAGTGCAAACAGGTATATGACCAAAACGTGACTTTTTTTGCTTTTCTCGAGAGAAAACCTCAAAAAAGGACACAAGTGTGTTTTTTGAGGACATGGGTGCATGGAATCATAAAATAACACTTCAGTATCAGTCTTTGTCACTAGATAACACATTTAGAACAAAAAGTTCATGGATAACCCCTTCTGCTCAAGTGCAAACAGGTATAGACCAAAACGTGTTTTTCTCGTCGAGAGAAAAAAACTCAAAAAAAAGGACACAAGTGTGTTTTTTTGAGACATGGGTGCATGGAATCATAAAATAACACTTCAGTATCAGTCTTTGTCACTAGATAACACATTTAGAACAAAAAAAAAGTTCATGGATAACCCCTTCTGCTCAAGTGCAAACAGGTATATGACCAAAACGTGTGTTTTTCTCTCGAGAAAAAAAACAAAAAAGAACAAAGTGTGTTTTTTTGGACATGGGTGCATGGAATCATAAAATAACACTTCAGTATCAGTCTTTGTCACTAGATAACACATTTAGAACAAAAAGTTCATGGATAACCCCTTCTGCTCAAGTGCAAACAGGTATATGACCAAAACGTGTTTTTCTCGCCGAGAAAAAAAAAAAAGGACACAAGTGTGTTTTTTTTTTTTGAGGACATGGGTGCATGGAATCATAAAATAACACTTCAGTATCAGTCTTTGTCACTAGATAACACATTTAGAACAAAAAAGTTCATGGATAACCCCTTCTGCTCAAGTGCAAACAGGTATATGACCAAAACGTGTTTTTCTCGTCGAGAAAAAACCTCAAAAAAGGACACAAGTGTGTTTTTTTGAGGACATGGGTGCATGGAATCATAAAATAACACTTCAGTATCAGTCTTTGTCACTAGATAACACATTTAGAACAAAAAGTTCATGGGATAACCCCTTCTGCTCAAGTGCAAACAGGTATATGACCAAAACGTGTTTTTCTCGTCGAGAAAAAAAACAAAAAAAAAACACAAGTGTGTTTTTTGAGGACATGGGTGCATGGAATCATAAAATAACACTTCAGTATCAGTCTTTGTCACTAGATAACACATTTAGAACAAAAAGTTCATGGATAACCCCTTCTGCTCAAGTGCAAACAGGTATATGACCAAAACGTGTTTTTCTCGAGAAAAAAACCTCAAAAAAGAAAACCTCAAAACAAGTGTGTTTTTTTGAGACATGGGTGCATGGAATCATAAAATAACACTTCAGTATCAGTCTTTGTCACTAGATAACACATTTAGAACAAAAAGTTCATGGATATAACCCCTTCTGCTCAAGTGCAAACAGGTATATGACCAAAACGTGTTTTTCTCGTTTCGAAAAAACCTCAAAAAGGACACAAGTGTGTTTTTGAGGACATGGGTGCATGGAATCATAAAATAACACTTCAGTATCAGTCTTTGTCACTAGATAACACATTTAGAACAAAAAGTTCATGGATAACCCTTCTGCTCAAGTGCAAACAGGTATATGACCAAAACGTGTTTTTTCTCGTCGAGAAAAAACCTCAAAAAAAAAACACAAGTGTGTTTTTGAGGACATGGGTGCATGGAATCATAAAATAACACTTCAGTATCACTTCAGTATCAGTCTTTAGATAACACATTTAGAGCAAAAAAAAGTCATGGATAACCCCTTCTGCTCAAGTGCAAACAGGTATATGACCAAAACGTGTTTTTTTTCTCGAGAAAACCTCAAAAAGGACACAAGTGTGTTTTTTTGAGGACATGGGTGCATGGAATCATAAAATAACACTTCAGTATCAGTCTTTGTCACTAGATAACACATTTAGAACAAAAAGTTCATGGATAACCCTTCTGCTCAAGTGCAAACAGGTATATGACCAAAACGTGTTTTTCTCGTTTTTTCGAAAACCTCAAAAAAAACACAAGTGTGTTTTTTTTGAGGACATGGGTGCATGGAATCATAAAATAACACTTCAGTATCAGTCTTTGTCACTAGATAACACATTTAGAACAAAAAGTTCATGGATAACCCCTTCTGCTCAAGTGCAAACAGGTATATGACCAAAACGTGCTTTTCTCGTCGAGAAAAAAACCTCAAAAAGGACACAAAGTGTGTTTTTTTTTGACATGGGTGCATGGAATCATAAAAAAAGGACACACTTCAGTATCAGTCTTTGTCACTAGATAACACATTTAGAACAAAAAACACAGAAGAAAAAGTTCATGGATAACCCCTTCTGCTCAAGTGCAAACAGGTATATGACCAAAACGTGTTTTTCTCTCGTCGAGAAAACCTCAAAAAAAAGGACACAAGTGTTTTTTGAGACATGGGTGCATGGAATCATAAAATAACACTTCAGTATCAGTCTTTGTCACTAGATAACACATTTAGAGCAAAAAAAGTCATGGATAACCCCTTCTGCACAAGTGCAAACAGGTATATGACCAAAACGTGTTTTTTTCGTCGTCGAGAAAACCTCAAAAAGGACACAAGTGTGTTTTTTGGACATGGGTGCATGGAATCATAAAATAACACTTCAGTATCAGTCTTTGTCACTAGATAACACATTTAGAACAAAAAACAAAAGTCATGGAAAACCCCTTCTGCTCAAGTGCAAACGGGTTATATGACCAAAACGTGCTTTTTTCGGGTTATAAAAAAAAAACTCAAAAAAAAAGACAAGTGTGTTTTTTTGAGGACATGGGTGCATGGAATCATAAAATAACACTTCAGTATCAGTCAGTCGTGTCACTAGATAACACATTTAGAACAAAAAGTTCATGGATAACCCCTTCTGCTCAAGTGCAAACAGGTATATGACCAAAACGTGTTTTTCTTTTCGAGAAAACCTCAAAAAGGACACAAGTGTGTTTTTTTGAGGACATGGGTGCATGGAATCATAAAATAACACTTCAGTATCAGTCTTTGTCACTAGATAACACATTTAGAGCAAAAAAAGTTCATGGATAACCCCTTCTGCTCAAGTGCAAACAGGTATATGACCAAAACGTGTTTTTCTGTCGAGAAAAAACTCAAAAAGGACACAAGTGTGTTTTTTTGAGGACATGGGTGCATGGAATCATAAAATAACACTTCAGTATCAGTCTTTGTCACTAGATAACACATTTTTGTCAGAGATAAAATTTAGAACAAAAGTTCATGGATAACCCCTTCTGCTCAAGTGCAAACAGGTATATGACCAAAACGTGCTTTTCTCTCCGAGAAAAAAAAACTCAAAAAGGACACAAGTGTGTTTTTTGAGGACATGGGTGCATGGAATCATAAAATAACACTTCAGTATCAGTCTTTGTCACTAGATAACACATTTAGAACAAAAAAGTTCATGGATAACCCCTTCTGCTCAAGTGCAAACAGGTATATGACCAAAACGTGTTTTTTCTTCGTGAGAAAAAACCTCAAAAGGACACAAGTGTGTTTTTTGAGGACATGGGTGCATGGAATCATAAAATAACACTTCAGTATCAGTCTTTTTGTCACTAGATAACATTTTTAGAAAAAAAAAGTTCATGGATAACCCCTTCTGCTCAAGTGCAAACAGGTATATGACCAAAACGTGCTTTTTCTCGAGAAAAAAAAAAAAAAGGACACAAGTGTGTTTTTTTTGACATGACATGGGTGCATGGAATCATAAAATAACACTTCAGTATCAGTCTTTGTCACTAGATAACACATTTAGAACAAAAAAGTCATGGATAACCCCTTCTGCTCAAGTGCAAACAGGTATATGACCAAAACGTGTTTTTTTTTCTTTCCGAAAAAAACAAAAAAGGAAAGTGTTTTTTTGAGGATGGGTGCATGGAATCATAAAATAACACTTCAGTATCAGTCTTTGTCAGTTGATAACACATATAGAACAAAAAAGTCATGGGTAACCCCTTCTGCATAAGTGCAAACAGGTATATGACTAAAACGTGTGACCAAAACTGCTTTCTCTCGAAAAAAACTCTCAAAACACAAAGTGTTTTTTTGAGACATGGGTGCATGGAATCATAAAATAACACTTTAGTATCATTCTTGATCAGTTGATAATGCATATTAGAACAAAAATTTCATGGGTCATGGGTCCCCTTCTGCACAAGTGCAAACAGGCATATGACTAAAACCTGCTTTTCTCAAACAGGTTTTCTTTTCTCGAGAGAAAAGCTCAAAAAGGGACACAAGTGTGTTTTGGGGACATGGGTGCATGGAATCATAAAATAACACTTCAGTATCATTCTTTGTCAGTTGATAATGGATATAAAGCAAAAAAATTCATGGGCTACCCCTTCTGCAAAGTGCAAAAAGTGCAAAGAGGCTAGGTGTTAGCTTTTCTCGCCAAGAAAAGCACTTAATGGCCGGACTGTGTTTTGGGGGACATGGGTGCCTGGAATCATAAAATAACACTTCAGTATCAGTCTTTGTCACTAGATAACACATTTAGAACAAAAAAAGTTCATGGATAACCCCTTCTGCTCAAGTGCAAACAGGTATATGACTAAAACATGCTTTTCTCATCGAGAAAACCTTAAAAGGACAAAAAAGTGTGTTTTTTTTTTTGATGGGTTTATGGAATCATAAAATAACACTTCAGTATCAGTCTTTGTCAGTTCGTAATGGATATAAACCAAAAAATCCCATGGGTCACCCCTTCTGCACACACTTCAGTGTCAAAACAGTCAGTTCGCCAGTGAGTGTGAGCTGCACGAGTGAAAACAGGCCAGTGAGTGTGAGCTTCACTCCGAGAAAAAGCACTAAAATGCACGGTACTGTGTTTTGGGGGGGAAGCGTGCCTTGAAATTTAAAATAACACTTTCATATCATTCTTGGTCAGTTGACAATGCATATGGAGCAAAAAGTTCATGGGTCCCTGCTTCTGCACAAGAGCAAACAGGCATATGATTAAAAAACTGCTTTTCTCGCCGAGAAAAGCTCACAAGGGACAGTACTGTTTTTTGGTGGACATGGGTGTATGGAATCAGGAAATAACACTTTAGTATCGTTCTTTGTCAGTTAATAATGGATATTTAGCAATAATCCAATGGGTCATCCTTCCGCACAGGTTCAGACAGGCTAGTGACTGTGAGCTTTTCTCGCCGAGAATAGCAGTTAATGGACGGTACGGTGTGTTGTTTTGGGGGACATGGGTGCCTGGAATCATGAAATAACACTTTAATATCATTTTGGAATCATGAAATGACACTTTATGCATTTGGTCAGTTGACAATGCATATGGAGAAAAAAAGTTCATGGGTCCCCGCTTCTGAACAAGAGCAAGCAGGCATATGACCAAAAGCTGCTTTTCTCGCCGTGAAAAGCTCAGAATAGACAGTACTGTGTTTTGGTGGACATGGGTGCATGGAATCATGAAATAACACTTTAGTATCATTCTTGGTCAGTTGATATTAGTTATAAACCAAAAATCCCATGGGTCACCCTTCTGCACAAGTTCAAACAGGCTAGTGAATGTGAGCTTGTCTCTCTCGCGAGAAAAGCACTTAATGGACGGTATTGTTTTTGATAGACATCGGTGCCTGGAATCATAAAAAAGGTACACTTTAATATCATTCTTGGTCAGTTGACAATGGGTTTGGAGCAAAAAAATTCATGGGTCCCCGCTTCTGCACAAGAGCAAAGCAATGGTCATGCATATGACTGCAAACCTGCTTTTCTCGCTGAGAAAAAACACTAAATGCACGGTACTGTGTTTTTGGACATGAGAGCAAACAGGCATAAGACCAAAGCTCACAAGGGACAGGACAGTACTGTGTTTTTTTGGATATGGGTGTATGGAATCATGAAATAAATAACTTTAGTATCATTCTTTGTCAGTTGATAATGGATATGTAGCAATAATCCCATGGGTCACCCCTTCTGCACAACTTCAAACATGACAGTGAGTGTGAGCTTGTCTCGCTGAGAAAAAAAGCTTAACGAACGGTATTGTGTTTTGATAGACATGCGTGCCTGGAATCATAAAATAACACTTTATTATCATTCTTGGTCAGTTGACAATGCATAGTTGACAATGCATAAAAAAAAAAGTTCATGGGTCCCCGCTTCTGCAGAAGAGCAAACATGCATATGACTAAAACCTGCTTTTCTCGCCGAGAAAAAAGCTCACCCAGGACAGTACTGTGTTTTTGGGGGACACAGGTGCATGGAATCATTAAATAACACTTTAATATCATTCTTTGTCAGTCGATAATGGATATAAAGCAAAAATTTCATGGGTCACCCCTTCTGCACAAGTTCAAACAGGCCAGTGAGTGTGAGCTTTTCTCGCCGAGAAAAGCACACTTAATGGACGGTACTGTGTTTTGATGATAGACATGGGTGCCTGGAATCATAAAATAACACTTTAATATCATTCTTGGTCAGTTGATCAGTTGCATATGGAGCAAAAAGTTCATGGGTCCCCCCTTCTGCACAAGAGCAAACAGGCATATGACTGAAAACCTGCTTTTCTCGCCGAGAAAAGCACTAAATGGACAGTACTGTGTGTGTTTTGGGGGGACATGGGGTGCCTGGAATCATGAAATAACACTTTAGTATCATTCTTTGTCAGTTGATAATGGATATAAAGCAAAAAAAATCCATGGGTCACCCCTTCTGCACAAGTTCAAACAGGCCAGTGAGTGTGAGCTTTTCTCGCCGAGAAAAGCACTTAATGGACGGTACTGTGTT
>JAFBJZ010000497.1:0-20362 GCA_016785225.1 Psettodes erumei | reverse complement strand
CTCCATATATATTGTCAACTGACCAAAAATGATATGAAAGTGTTATTTTATGATTCCAGGCACCGATGTCTATCAAAACACAGTACCGTCCATTAAGTGCTTTTCTCGGCGAGAAAAGCTGACACTCACCGGCCTGTTTGAACTTGTGCAGAAGGGGTGACCCATGGAAATTTTGCTTTATATCCATTATCAACTGACCAACAATGATATAAAAGTGTTATTTTTATGATTCCAGGCATCCATGTCCCCCAAAACACAGTACCGTGCATTTACTGGTTTTCTCGGCGAGAAAAGCAGGTTTTGGTCATATGCCTGTTTGCTCTTGTGCAGAAGCGTGGATCCATGAACTTTTTGCTCCATATGCATTGTCAACTGACAAACAATGATATAAAAGTGTTATTTCATGATTCCAGGCACCCATGTCCCCCAAAACACAGTACCGTTCATTAAGTGCTTTTCTCGGCGAGAAAAGCAGGTTTTGGTCATATGCCTGTTTGCTCTTGTGCAGAAGCGGGGACCCATCAACTTTTTCCTCCATATGCATTGTCAACTGACCAAGAATGATATTAAATTGTTATTTTATGATTCCAGGCACCGATGTCTATCAAAACACAGTACCGTGCATTAGGTGCTTTTCTCGGCGCGATATAAAAACACATGACGTCCATTAAGTGCTTTTCTCAGCGAGAAAATCTCACAGTCACTGGCCTGTTTGCTCTTGTCCAGAAGCGGGGATCCATGAACTTTTTGCTCCATATGCATTGGCAACTGACCAAGAATGATATTAAAGTGTTATTTTATGATTCCAGGCAGCGATGTCTATCAAAACACAGTACCGTGCATTAGGTGCTTTTCTCGGGGGAGATATAGAAACACATGACCGTCCATTAAGTGCTTTTCTCGGCGAGAAAAGCGCGCACTCACCGGCCTGTTTGAACTTGTGCAGAAGCCGGGAGCCATGAACTTTTCGCTTCATATATATTTTCAACTGACCAAGAATGATATGAAAGTGTTATTTTATTATTCCAGGCACCGATGTCTATCAAAACACAGTACCGTCCATTAAGTGCTTTTCTCAGCGAGAAAAGCTCACACTCACCGGCCTGTTTGAACTTGTGCAGAAGGGGTGATCCATGGGATTTTTGCTTTATATCCATTATCATCTGACCAACAATGATATCAAAGTGTTATTTTTATGATTCCAGGCACCCATCCAGGCACCCATGCTTTTCTCAAAAAGCAGTTTTGGTCATATGCCTGTTTGCTCTTGTGCAGAAGCGGGGACCCATGCTTTTCTCCAAAAATGATATGAAAGTGTTATTTTATGATTCCAGGCACCGATGTCATCAAAACACTGTTTGCTCTTGTCTCGCAAAAGCAGGGCCTGTTTGCCCATGCAGGGACTTTTTGCTTCATATATATTGTCAACTGACCAAGAATGATATGAAAGTGTTATTTTATGATTCCAGGCACCGATGTCTATCAAAACACATGACCGTCCATTAAGTGCTTTTCTCGGCGAGAAAATCTCACAGTCACTGGCCTGTTTGAACTTGTGCAGAAGGGGTGACCCATGGAATTTTTTTCTTCATATCCATTATCAACTGACCAACAATGATATTCAAGTGTTATTTTTATGATTCCAGGCACCCATGCTCCCCAAAACACAGTACCGTGCATTTCATGCTTTTCTCTGCAAGAAAAGCACGTTTTGGTCATATGCCTGTTTGCTCTTGTGCAGAAGCAGGGACCCATGAACTTTTTGCTCTATATGCATTGTCAACTGACCAAGAATCATATGAAAGTGTTATTTTGGAAACTTTTCTATTCTGCCAGGATTCTGTTTCCACCGGGTTCTTTTCTACACAAAGTAAAGTTGAAGCTGTCAGGAACAAAAAGATTCTTAGAGTCCGGAGTCAAGCTCAAAAGTCTTTACTGGTTGCAACACAGGATGTCACTCAGCAGCCCCGCACGTGTGCTGACCTACAGAGTGGCATACAGAGAAATAAAGAACATGGTTTTTATACTTTTCTAAATACATGAGTGTGTATTACAAAAGGCATACGTGACTAGAGACATGTATCCCCACATATGGGAGCTCAAAAGCAGGAAACCCTTTGGAAAATCCCTTACAGAACAGCAGAAAACAGGAAACTCCTTACAGGATTAAAATATATTTTTCAGACATCCTCAGGTCATCGTGACCCTCAGGCCATTGTCTGGACAGTAGAGGTAAAAAGTTCACAGGTACACATGCACTCATAGTACATTTACCATTACATTCTCCCTTTTGATCCGAAAGGATCAATTATATACAAGAACCTCATAAATCAAACATCCAACTGAATCATCCGTACTGGTTTACGACCAGTCATCATTAAGATTGTCTGAGGCAGAAACATCACAGAGCGGATGGCTGCTTTTTTTTTTTTCGGATAGAACCCTCAGACCACAGAAACCTGGCTGTCTGAAAGGATGCCACGGCCGATTACGGTCCATGGCTAATAGAATTACTTCAAACAAAGATTGTTAATTTAAAATCTTAATGTCATAAAAAAAACAAACAAGAAAATACCACAATAACAAAAGGAATTATGAGCAAGAAAAGAAATAACAAACTACTATCAAAACACAGTTCTCTTTGAATCCTGTGGAAGACAACCATCACAGTCTTCTATGCATTCTGTAGGTTTCTGTGTGTCTTCAGTGAAGTTGTGAGAGCAGTGTAACTGCGTACGCCAGATGGCGCTCGTGCTATTACAGTGTACTTGTTACACTGTTAGTCACGACACTCTCGGTGATTCTCTAGGAGTTGATCTCTTGTTCGGATGGGGCCGGAACTTTTCTGCAGTGGTTCACGTGGATCCACGTTGCTCTCTCAGCCACTTTCACTGCCGTGTGGGTGGTGAGTAGAACTTGGAAAGGTCCGAGCCACCTCTTGTGTTTCCAGCTCTTCCTCCTGAAGTCCTTCACCACCACGTAGTCCCCGGGTTGAAGGGTGTGTAGTGGGCTGTCCGCCTGATCCGGGAGGGCTGCTGCAACCTGTTTTCTTATATCAGAGAGATCCCGAGAGAGTTTAGAACAATAGGTCAACATATCATTTTCACAGAGAGTGGTTGTCGGAAGAGGTGCTTGGGGTTTGCTCACCCCAACAGAGGGTGGAGTAGCGAACAAAATTTCATATGGGCTGAGATTATTTCTTCCCCGTTTCCTCATTCTCATGTACATCAGAACAAGTGGCAAGGCTTTTGTCCATGGGAGTCCTGTGTCAGCACAGCATTTAGCCAGTTTGTTTTTCAAGGTCCCATTCTCACGCTCAACAGCACCACCAGATGCTGGGTGATATGCACAGTGTGTCTTCAAGTTGATGCCTAAATAAAGACTGAGTTCTGCAAGAGCACTGTTCACAAAATGCGGACCATTGTCACTTGAGATCCTAGATGGAATTCCCCACCTTGGGATTATCTCAGTGAGCAGAGCCTTCGCTACCACAGAAGCTGTTTGCTTTGATGATGGGAACACTTCTACCCATTTCGACCACATGTCTACCATTACCAAACAGTGAGACTTACCTTCAGAAGGGGAAAGCTCAACAAAATCCATCATTATATGTTCAAAAGGTCGTGTTGGAGGTGGGTGTGCCGCTTGTTGTGTTGGTTGAATAGGTCTACCTACATTGTGGGTGGAACAAATAACACACATATGATTGAGCATATGCTGAAAATCCCTTTGTGAACCAGGTGTCATTCAACTGAGCACACATCCCCCCTTTTGACACATGGTCCAACCCGTGTGTCAACTTAGCATAATGAGGAAAAAAGTGTTTAGGAAGACAGGGCTTGCCATCCGGGCTGGTCCAGACACCATCAGAGAGTAGGTGGCGCCACAGAGGGACCACTGACGTCGTTCGTCTGGGGGGAGCAAAAAGATTGAACTGCAGAAAGTTCATTAGGAATTGATGCAAGTGGTGAAGTGTAAAGAGAAAGAGAAGTCGAAGGAACAGAAGCCTGCGACGCAGCAGCCTTAGCAGCAGCATCTGCAGCAGCGTTTCCTGTGTGAGCAACGCACTTACAGACTGCCACAGCTGAGGGTAAGAGAACGGCTTCCAATAAATCAGCAACAAGAATGTGATTTAAGATGGGCTTACCATCAGACTTCAAGAAACCTCTGTGTTTCCACAGTTGACCAAAATCGTGCACAACGCCAAAAGCATACCTGGAATCAGTGTAGATAGTAACAGACTGACCTTGAGCAAGCTGACAGCTGCTGTTGTTGTAAGAGCCACCAATTCTGCTGCTTGTGCAGAGAAGTGAGATGGGAGAGAAGATGAGGCAAGGACCGTGTTCTCAGAACAGACTGCAAACCCTGCTTTGTTGAGGCCTGACTGAGGATCCCTAAAAGCAGAGCCATCAACGAAAAGAACCATGTCCGGGTTTGTCAGGGGAACATCTGACAGGTCAGGTCTAGGAGAACAAGAAAAGGATAGCTCCACCAAACAGTCATGTGGTTCACCATCCTCTGGAAGAGGGAGCAGAGTAGATGGGTTAAGGACGTTACATCTCTTGAGAGTGACATTAGGCATGTCCAACAAACATGTATGGTACCGTAGATGTCTGGCAGCAGAGAGATGTGAGGTTTTCTGCTCAGAGAGGATAAGAGAAACTGCATGTGGGACGAGAAGGGTGAGAGGAGAGTATCCAACAATGTCACGGGAAGCAAGGAGAGCTTTTTCAGCTGCAGCTACTGCCCGCAGACAGCGTGGCATGCCAGCAGCTACAGAGTCTAGCTTACATGAAAAATAGCCCACAGGCCTGAGTTTGTCGCCATGTGGTTGTAAGAGAACAGAGGTCATACAACCTGAACGCTCATCAACAGTCTGAGTGAAAGGCTTGTGTGGATCTGGTAAGCCAAGAGTAGGTGGAGATTGGAGAGACAGTTTCAAGTTCCGGCGCGTCCTCAGCTTCAGGTGTCCACTCGAGTCGAGAGTGTGAAGAAGAACCTGAAGTATGAAGAATGTTTCTCAAGGGTTTCTCCAGCTCAGAGTAGTTAGGTATAAAACAACGACAGTAGGAGCACATGCCAAGAAAAGTCATCATTTGTTTAGTAGTTAGTGGTTTGGGTATTTTAGCAATTGCTTCAATGCGTTTAGGAGAGAGAGTCTTCCTTCCCCCCCACACAATGTGTCCCAAAAACATCACTCTTTGCTTCACAAACTGTAGTTTACTGAGGCTAGCTTTGTGGCCTTCAGTAGCAAGGTGCCTCAATAGCTTCAATGTGTCTGCCTTACATTGATCCTGTGTAGGAGCTGCTATCATGAGGTCATCCACATACTGCAGGAGTGCAGTACCTGGAGACAGCTGTAGGGGTGCAAGTGACTCACATAGAGCTGAGTTGTAGATAGTAGGACTCTCACAGTAACCCTGGCACAGCCGAGTAAAAGTGTAGCCTTTTCCATTAAATTGAAATGCAAACCAATATTGGGAATCTGGATGGACCGGGACACTAAAGAAAGCATTTGACAAATCTACTACAGAAAACCAAGTAGCGTCAGGTGGGACTTGCGTAAGGATGGTATATGGATTAGGGACATTTGGAGCTCGAGCATGAACAGCAGCATTTACAGCCTTCAAATCTTGAACAAATCTCCATTCTGGTTCAGCTGGTGGATCTCTGACTTTCTGAACAGGAAAAATGGGTGTGCACACCGGTGAGTCATCACAGTTAATGGATATTGAGCTCTTTTAGGCCTGAAAGTAGATTTAGGTGTGATCACAACTGGTTCTGCCCCTTTAATCAGTCCTACGTCATACTTCCCTTTTGCCCATAGTTCGTCAGGAACTAACCCTAAGTCTGGGTCTATGTCAACAACCCTAAGGAAAGTTGTCCTGTCCTGCTGCTTCAGTGACCGCCTGGAGTAGTGTCAGTTGAGCTTGATGAGCAACACGCCCTTTTCCTGTTTTTCCTTCATGTGCTCAGATTGGTATTGTTTCTGGGCGTGCACGGCATGTTTCTTCACTTCATCTAAACGCAAGGCCATCAATGTCCATGCAGGAGCTTTCCACTCTCTTCTTGAGCTGCGGCAGGACCCGGTGCGGTGGTCTTTCGATGCCGGAATGGGCGGTGAAACACTCTTCCAGACGCAGGTAGAACTCTTTAACAGGTTCATCTGGTCCTTGTTTGCAGGCTGTAACCTTGGACATGTCACAGCGGACAGGGAAGTTGTCCTTCAGTGCATCAGTGAGACGTTCCAACATGTCTCTGTAGTTTTCGTTACAGTCGTGGTCCCACTCGGGGTGGTTTGCTCTCATATGTTGTCGGACAGGGGTGAAAAACGCACCTACTGTGGAGTAGGACAGTGGGCCCAGTATGGTCTTCAGGAGGATCTGCAGTTCGTGGCCTGTAGGCAGCCACTGCTGACAAAAATGCATCAGGCTCTCAGCAAATTTTGGTCCTCCTGCGGTGATGGGAGGTAGGTGGGCCAAGCTTCTTTCATGTGAGACAATGTCCATGGTCGGTAAACTAGGATTGAGTCTCCTTGTGCCCCAGCTACTTGTACCATCGGCATCTGTATGATTGATCCAGTCGCTGAGTCCACGCCTTCAAGCGGAGGCATGTCCACTCCTTTTTCATCTTTGACATCAGACCGTTCTTGTCTGGCCCTAGACCGTGTGTGTGTAGGTTTTGTTCTCCATCAGTGGGGCGGTGGGACCACCAGAGGTCCCCGCCTCAGTTTTGGGTGGGTGGTAAGGAGGCGGTGGGCCGTCGTCGCCCACGCAGAGTGCCTCCATCTGTAAGACACGGATACAGAGAACTTTTCTTATTCTTAAGTTTAACATCTTGTTGTCTGGATGTTTTGTTTAAGTCGTCGCCTACTTGCAACTTAACCATCTGACCCTGTAATTTCTTTCTTTCCCTACGTTCTGCTTCTTTTCTCCCACATTTTTAAACACTCATTTTGTTCATCTATCACCTTAATTTTATCTGCCTTAACCATGCCTTTTTTCAGAGCTTCTCTTTTTTTCCTAGTTTTTGTCTTAATGCCCCTAATTGCAGAGGACTGAATGAACCCCTTTTGAAATCCGCACTTATCTGTCCAAAATGACAAGTATTTACAACTCACTACCCCATATTTTGACATCATATCCCTGACTTGCGAACTCACTGGCAAGTCTTCATTTTCTACTTTACTCTTTTCGTTTCCCATTTTATTTATTTATTTGTTTATTCTTATTATTAATATTTTTTAAATATATATGTATAATGTTTTATTATATTTATGTATTTATCTATTTATTAATTAATTAATTAATTAATTTAATTAATTTTTTTTTTTTTTTTTTTTTAACCAAACAAATGGATCAAATAAATGAACAAACAGACAGACAAACGACCAAACACGTATCTCTATGACAGAAACACCTCTTTAGTGGCTCAAAACCCTCGTAGCCACGCTTTTTTACCCTCGTAGTGGTTCATTACCCTGTGAAACCACTTTTTTTTTTTTTTTTTTTTTTTTTTTTAGTGGCTCAAACCCTATGAAACCACTTTTTTTTTTCAAACCCTTTTTTTTATAGTGGCTCAAACCCTATGAGTCCACTTTTTTTTATAGTGGTTCAAACCCTATGAAACCACTTTTTTTTTTTGTGGCTCAAACCCTATGAGTCCACTTTTTTTTTCCTTATAGTGGTTCAAACCCTATGAAACCACTTTTTTTATAGTGGCTCAAACCCTATGAGTCCACTTTTCCCTTATAGTGGTTCAAACCCTATGAAACCACTTTTTTTTATAGTGGCTCAAACCCTATGAGTCCACTTTTTCCCTTTATAGTGGTTCAAACCCTATGAAACCACTTTTTTTTATAGTGGCTCAAACCCTATGAGTCCACTTTTTCCCTTAGTGGTTCAGTGGTTCAAACCCTATGAAAACCCTTTTTTTTTATAGTGGTTCAAACCCTATGAAACCAGTCCCCTATGAGTCCACTTTTTCCCTTATAGTGGTTCAAACCCTATGAAACCACTTTTTTTTAGTGGCTCAAACCCTATGAGTCCACTTTTTTTTTATTTCAAACCCTATGAAACCACTTTTTTTTTTTTTTTTTTTTTAATAAGGCGCCAATAACCAATACTTCACTATGGACTCAAGAATACAGAATTAGAACTTCATTCCGTCTAACTTTGTGTGTCTTTTTTTCAACTTTTATCAAGGAAATAAAACTTCTCACCAATTTAAGATGTGTAGATCGCCTCGAGTCAGTCAATCGGCCTCAGGACGCCGGTCCTCTCTTCTCTTAATCTAGAGGATGAAGTCGCCACTTCAGGAGAATGTCCCCGACGTCCGTCCGGTCCAGACGGACTCTCGAACGATCCCACTTCTGACACCAAATTGTCGTGGAAACTTTTCTATTCTGCCAGGATTCTGTTTCCACCGGGTTCTTTTCACACAAAGTAAAGTTGAAGCTGTCAGGAAACAAAGATTCTTAGAGTCCGGAGTCAAGCTCAAAAGTCTTTACTGGTTGCAACACAGGATGTCACTCAGCAGCCCCAAGACGTGTGCTGACCTACAGAGTGGCATACAGAGAAATAAAGAACATGGTTTTTATACTTTTCTAAATACATGAGTGTGTATTACAAAAGGCATACGTGACTAGAGACATGTATCCCCACATATGGGAGCTCAAAAGCAGGAAACCCTTTGGAAAATCCCTTACAGAACAGCAGAAAACAGGAAACTCCTTACAGGATTAAAATATATTTTTCAGACATCCTCAGGTCATCGTGACCCTCAGGCCATTGTCTGGACAGTAGAGGTAAAAGTTCACAGGTGCACATGCACTCATAGTACATTTACATTTACTGCAGAAGGGGGACCCATGAACTTTTTGCTTTATATCCATTATCAACTGACCAAGAATGATATAAAAGTGTTATTTTATGATTCCAGGCACCCATGTCCCCAAAAACACAGTACTGGTCCTTTAAGTGCTTTTCTCTCGCGAGAAAAGCAGCTTTTGGTCATATGCCTGTTTGCTCTTGTGCAGAAGGGGTGCCCCATGAATTTTTTGCTTTATATCCATTATCAACTGACCAAGAATGATACTAAAAGTGTTATTTTATGATTCCAGGCACCCATGTCCCCAAAAACACAGTACTGTGTCCTATTAAGTGCTTTTCTCGGCGAGAAAAGCAGGTTTTGGTCATATGCCTGTTTGCTCTTGTGCAGAAGGGGGGACCCATGAACTTTTTTGCTTTATATGCATTGTCAACTGACCAAGAATGATATTAAAGTGTTATTTTATGATTCCAGGCACCCATGTCCCCAAAACACAGTACCGTGCATTAGGTGCTTTTCTGGGCGATATGACTGTTTTAAGTGCTTTTCTCGGCGAGAAAAGCTCACACTCACTGGCCTGTTTGCACTTGTGCAGAAGGGGTGGCCCATGGAATTTTTCCTTTATATCCATTATCAACTGACAAAGAATGATACTAAAGTGTTATTTTATGATTCCAGGCACCCATGTCCCCCAAAACACAGTACCGTGCATTTAGTGATTTTCTCGGCGAGAAAAGCAGGTTTTGGTCATATGCCTGTTTGCTCTTGTGCAGAAGCGTGGATCCATGAACTTTTTGCTCCATATGCATTGTCAACTGACCAACAATGATATAAAAGTGTTATTTTATGATTCCAGGCACCCATGTCCCCCAAAAACACAGTACCGTTCATTAAGTGCTTTTCTCGGCGAGAAAAAGCAGGTTTTGGTCATATGCCTGTTTGCTCTTGTGCAGAAGCGGGGACCCATGAACTTTTTTTGCTCCATATGCATTGTCAACTGACCAAGAATGATATTAAAGTGTTATTTTATGATTCCAGGCACCCATGTCTATCAAAACACAGTACCGTCCATTAAGTGCTTTTCTCGGCGAGAAAAGCTCACACACTGCCTGTTTGCTCTTGTGCAGAAGCGGGGACCCATGAAATTTTTTGCTTTATATGCATTATCAACTGACCAAGAATGATATTAAAGTGTTATTTTATGATTCCAGGCACCCATGTCCCCCAAAACACAGTACCTGTACATTAGGTGCTTTTCTCGGCGAGAAAAGCAGGTTTTGGTCATATGCCTGTTTGCTCTTGTGCAGAAGCGGGGACCCATGAACTTTTCGCTCCATATATATTGTCAACTGACCAAGAATGATATGAAAGTGTTATTTTATGATTCCAGGCACCGATGTCTATCAAAACACAGTACCGTCACATTAAGTGCTTTTCTCGGCGAGAAAAAGCTGACACTCACTGGCCTGTTTGAACTTGTGCAGAAGGGGTGACCCATGGAATTTTTTGCTTTATATCCATTATCAACTGACCAAGAATGATATAAAAGTGTTATTTTTTTATGATTCCAGGCACCCATGTCCCCCAAAAACACAGTACCGTGCATTTAGTGCTTTTCTCGGCGAGAAAAGCAGCTTTTGGTCATATGCCTGTTTGCTCTTGTGCAGAAGCGTGGATCCATGAACTTTTTGCTCCATATGCATTGTCAACTGACCAACAATGATATAAAAGTGTTATTTCATGATTCCAGGCACCCATGTCCCCCAAAACACAGTACCATTCATTAAGTGCTTTTCTCGGCGAGAAAAGCAGGTTTTGGTCATATGCCTGTTTGCTCTTGTGCAGAAGCGGGGACCCATGGACTTTTTGCTCCATATGTATTCATTGTCAACTGACCAAGAATGATATTAAAGTCTTATTTTATGATTCCAGGCACCGATGTCTATCAAAACACAGTACCGTGCATTAGGTGCTTTTCTCGGCGAGATATAAAAACACATGCCCGTCCATTAAGTGCTTTTTTGGCGAGAAAATCTCACACTCACTGACCTGTTTGCTCTTGTCCAGAAGCGGGGACCCATGAACTTTTTGCTCCATATGCATTGACAACTGACCAACCATGATATAAAAGTGTTATTTTATGATTCCAGGCACCCATGTCCCCAAAACACAGTACCGTCCATTAAGTGCTTTTGTCGGCAAGAAAAGCTCACACTCACCGGCCTGTTTGAACTTGTGCAGAAGGGGTGACCCATGGAATTTTTGCTTTATATCCATTATCAAGTGACCAACAATTATATAAACGTGTTATTTTTATGATTCCAGGCACACATGTCCCCCAAAACACAGTACCGTGCATTTCGTGCTTTCCTCTGCGAGAAAAGCAGGTTTTAGTCATATGCCTGTTTGCTCTTGTGCAGAAGCGGGGACCCATAAACGTTTTGCTCCATATGCATTGTCAACTGACAAAGAATGATATTAAAGTGTTATTTTAGGATTCCAGGCACCGATGTCTATCAAAACACAGTACCGTCCATAAAGTGCTTTTCTCGGCGAGAAAAGCTCACACTCACTGGCCTGTTTGCTCTTGTGCAGAAGCAGTGACCCATGGAATTTTTTTGCTTTATATCCATTATCAACTGACAAAGAATGATACTAAAGTGTTATTTCATGATTCCATGCAACAATCTCCCCCAAAGCACAGTACCGTGCATTTCGTGCTTTTCTCTGCGAGAAAAGCAGATTTTGGTCATATGCCTGTTTGCTCTTGTGCAGAAGCGGGGACCCATGAACTTTTCGCTCCATATATATTGTCAGCTGACCAAGAATGATATGAAAGTGTTATTTTATGATTCCAGGCACGATGTCTATCAAAACACAGTACCGTCCATTAAATACTTTTCTCGGCGAGAAAAGCTCACACTCAAAGGCCTGTTTGAACTTGTTCAGAAGGGGGCACCCATGAAATTTTTGCTTTATATCCATTATCCACTGACCAACAATGATATAAAAGTGTTATTTTTATGATTCCAGGCACCGATGTCTATCAAAACACAGTACCGTGCATTAAGTGCTTTTCTCGGCGAGAAAAGCAGGTTTTGGTCATATGCCTGTTTGCTCTTGTGCAGAAGCGGGGACCCATCAACTTTTTTCTCCATATTCACTGTCAACTGACCAAGAATGATATTAAAGTGTTATTTTATGATTCCAGGCACCCATGTCCCCCAAAACACAGTACCGTGCATTAAGTGCTTTTCTCGGCGAGATATAAAAACACATGACCGTCCATTAAGTGCTTTTCTCGGCGAGAAAAGCTCACACTCACCGGCCTGTTTGAACTTGTACAGAAGGGGTGACCCATGGAATTTTTTAGCTTTATATCCATTATCAACTGACAAAGAATGATACTAAAGTGTTATTTCATGATTCTATGCAACCATCTCCCCCAAAACACAGTACCGTGCATTTCGTGCTTTTCTCTGCGAGAAAAGCAGATTTTGGTCATATGCCTGTTTGCTCTTGTGCAGAAGCGGGGACCCATGAAGTTCTTGCTCTATATGCATTGTCAACTGACCAAGAATGATATTAAAGTGTTATTTCATGATTCCAGGCACCCATGTCCCCCAAAACACAGTACCGTCCATTAAGTGCTTTTCTCGGCGAGAAAAGCTCACGCTCACTGGCCTGTTTGCTCTTGTGCAGAAGGGGTGACCCATGGAATTTTTTTCTTTATATCCATTACCAACTGACAAAGAATGATACTAAAGTGCTATTTCATGATTCCATGCAACCATCTCCGCCAAACCACAGTACCGTGCATTTAGTGATTTTCTCGGGGAGAAAAGCAGGTTTTGGTCATATGCCTGTTTGCTCTTGTGCAGAAGCGGGGACCCATGAACTTTTCGCTCCATATATATTGTCAAGTGACCAACAATTATATGAAAGCGTTATTTTTATGATTCCAGGCACCCATGTCCCCCAAAACACAGTACCGTGCATTTCGTGCTTTTCTCTGCGAGATATAAAAACATATGACCGTCCATTAAGTGCTTTTCTCGGCGAGAAAATCTCACAGTCACTGGCCTGTTTGCTCTTGTCCAGAAGCGGGGACCCATGAACTTTTTGCTCCATATGCATTGTCAGCTGCCCGAGAATGATATTAAAGTGTTATTTTATGATACCAGGTACCGATGTCTATCAAAACACAGTACCGTCCATTAAGTGCTTTTCTCGGCGAGAAAAGCTCACACTCACCGGGCTGTTTGAACTTGTGCAGAAGGGGTGACCCATGGAATTTTTGCTTTATATCCATTATCAACTGAGCAACAATGATGTAAAAGTGTTATTTTTATGATTCCAGGCACCCATGTCGCCCAAAACACAGTACCGTGCATTCAGTGCTTTTCTCGGCGAGAAAAGCAGCTTTTGGTCATATGCCTGTTTGCTCTTGTGCAGAAGCGTGGATCCATGAACTTTTTGCTCCATATGCATTGTCAACTGACCAACAATGATATAAAAGTGTTATTTTATGATTCCAGGCACCCATGTCCCCAAAACACAGTACTGTGCATTAAGTGCTTTTCTCGGCGAGAAAAGCAGGTTTTGGTCATATGCCTGTTTGCTCTTGTGCAGAAGCGGGGACCCATGAACTTTTGGCTCCATATATGTTGTCAACTGACCAAGAATGATATGAAAGTGTTATTTTATGATTCCAGGGACCGATGTCTATCAAAACACAGTACCGTCCATTAAGTGCTTTTTCTCGGCGAGAAAAGCAGGTTTTGTCATATGCCTGTTTGCTCTTGTGCAGAAGCGTGGATCCATGAACTTTTTGCTCCATATGCATTGTCAACTGACCAACAATGATATAAAAGTGTTATTTCATGATTCCAGGCACCCATGTCCCCAAAACACAGTACCGTTGCATTTAGTGATTTTCTCTATGGCGACAATAGCAGGTTTTGGTCATATGCCTGTTTGCTCTTGTGCAGAAGCGGGGACCCATGAACTTTTTGCTCCATATGCATTGTCAGCTGCCCGAGAATGATATTAAAGTGTTATTTTATGATACCAGGTACCGATGTCTATCAAAACACAGTACCGTCCATTAAGTGCTTTTCTCGGCGAGAAAAGCTCACACTCACCGGGCTGTTTGAACTTGTGCAGAAGGGGTGACCCATGGAATTTTTGCTTTATATCCATTATCAACTGAGCAACAATGATGTAAAAGTGTTATTTTTATGATTCCAGGCACCCATGTCGCCCAAAACACAGTACCGTGCATTCAGTGCTTTTCTCGGCGAGAAAAGCAGCTTTTGGTCATATGCCTGTTTGCTCTTGTGCAGAAGCGTGGATCCATGAACTTTTTGCTCCATATGCATTGTCAACTGACCAACAATGATATAAAAGTGGTATTTTATGATTCCAGGCACCCATGTCCCCCAAAACACAGTACTGTGCACTTCGTGCTTTTCTCGGCGAGAAAAGCAGGTTTTGGTCATATGCCTGTTTGCTCTTGTGCAGAAGCGGGGACCCATGAACTTTTGGCTCCATATATGTTGTCAACTGACCAAGAATGATATGAAAGTGTTATTTTATGATTCCAGGGACCGATGTCTATCAAAACACAGTACCGTCCATTAAGTGCTTTTCTCGGCGAGAAAAGCAGGTTTTGGTCATATGCCTGTTTGCTCTTGTGCAGAAGCGTGGATCCATGAACTTTTTGCTCCATATGCATTGTCAACTGACCAACAATGATATAAAAGTGTTATTTCATGATTCCAGGCACCCATGTCCCCCAAAACACAGTACCGTTGCTTAAGTGATTTTCTCGGCGACAATAGCAGGTTTTGGTCATATGCCTGTTTGCTCTTGTGCAGAAGCGGGGACCCATCAACTTTTTGCTTCATATGTATTGTCAACCGACCAAGAATGATATTAAAGTGTTATTTTATGATTCCAGGCACCGATGTCTGTCAAAACACAGTACCGTGCATTAGGTGCTTTTCTCGGCGAGATATAAAAACACATGACCGTCCATTAAGTGCTTTTCTCGGAGAGAAAAGCTCACACTCACTGGCCTGTTTGCTCATGTGCAGAAGGGGTGACCCATGGAAGTTTTTTCTTTATATCCGTTACCAACTGACAAAGATTGATACTAAAGTGTTATTTCATGATTCCATGCAACCATCTCCCCCAAAACACAGTACCGTGCATTTAGTGATTTTCTCGGGGAGAAAAGCTCACACTCACCGGCCTGTTTGAACTTGTGCAGAAGGGGTGACCCATGGAATTTTTGCTTGATATCCATTATCAACCGACCAACAATGATATTCAAGTGTTATTTTTATGATTCCAGTCACCCATGCCCCCCAAAACACAGTACCGTCCATTAAGTGCTTTTGTCGGCGAGAAAAGCTCACACTCACCGGCCTGTTTGAACTTGTGCAGAAGGGGTGACCCATGGAATTTTTGCTCCATATGCATTGTCAACTGAAAAACAATGATATAAAAGTGTTATTTCATGATTCCAGGCACCCATGTCCCCCAAAACACAGTACCGTTGCTTAAGTGATTTTCTCGGCGACAATAGCAGGTTTTGGTCATATGACTGTTTGCTCTTGTGCAGAAGCGGGGACCCATCAACTTTTTGCTTCATATGTATTGTCAACCGACCAAGAATGATATTAAAGTGTTATTTTATGATTCCAGGCACCGATGTCTATCAAAAAACAGTACCGTCCATTAAGTGCTTTTCTCGGCGAGAAAATCTGACACTCACCGGCCTGTTTCAACTTGTGCAGAAGGGGTGACCCATTGAATTTTTGCTTTATATCCATTATCAACTGACCAACAATGATATAAAAGTGTTATTTTATGATTCCAGGCACCGATGTCTATCAAAACACAGTACCGTCCATTAAGTGCTTTTCTCGGCGAGAAAAGCTGACACTCACCGGCCTGTTTGAACTTGTGCAGAAGGGGTGACCCATGGAATGTTTTGCTTTATATCCATTATCAACTGAGAAAGAATGATACTAAAGTGTTATTTCATGATTCCATGCAACCATCTCCCCCAAAACACAGTACCGTGCATTTCGTGCTTTTCTCTGCAAGAAAAGCAGCTTTTGGTCATATGCCTGTTTGCTCTTGTGCAGAAGTGGGGACCCATGAACTTTTTGCTCCATATATGTTGTCAACTGACCAAGAATGATATGAAAGTGTTATTTTATGATTCCAGGCACCGATGTCTATCAAAACACAGTACCATCCATTAAGTGCTTTTCTCGGCGAGAAAAGCAGGTTTTGGTCATATGCCTGTTTGCTCTTGTGCAGAAGCGGGGACCCATGAACTTTTTGCTCCATATGCATTGTCAACTGACCAAGAATGATATTAAAGTGTTATTTTATGATTCCAGACACCGATGTCTATCAAAACACAGTACCGTGCATTAGGTGCTTTTCTCTGCGAGGTATAAAAACACTTGACCGTCCATTAATTGCTTTTCTCGGCGAGAAAATCTCACAGTCAATGGCCTGTTTGCTCTTGTGCAGAAGCGGGGACCCATGAAGTTTTTGCTCCATATGCATTGTCAACTGACTAACAATGATATAAAAGTGTTATTTTTATGATTCCAGGCACCCATGTCCCCCAAACCACAGTACCGTGCATTTCATGCTTTTCTCTGCGAGAAAAGCACGTTTTGGTCATATGCCTGTTTGCTCGTGTGCAGAAGCGGGGACCCATGAACTTCTTGCTCTATATGCATTGTCAACTAACCAAGAATGGTATGAAGGTGTTATTTTATGGTTCCAGGCTCCGATGTTTATCAAAACACAGTACCGTCCATTAAGTTCTTTCCTCGGCGAGAAAAGCTGACGCCCACCGGCCTGTTTGAACTTGTGCAGAAGGGGTGACCCATGGAATTTTTGCTTTATAGCCATTATCAACTGACCAACAATGATATAAAAGTGTTATTTTTATGATTCCAGGCACCCATGTCCCCCAAAACACAGTACCGTGCATTAAGTGCTTTTCTCGGCGAGAAAAGAAGGTTTTGGTCATATGCCTGTTTGCTCTTGTGCAGAAGCGGGGACCCATGAACTTTTTGCTGCATACGCATTGTCAACTGACCAAGAATGATATTTAAGTGTTATTTTATGATTCCAGGCACCCATGTCCCCCAAAACACAGTACCATGCATTTAGTGCTTTTCTCTGCGAGAAAAGCAGGTTTTGGTCATATGCCTGTTTGCTCTTGTGCAGAAGCGGGGACCCATGTACTTTTCGCTTCATATATATTGTCAACTGACCAAGAATGATATGAAAGTGTTATTTTATGATTCCAGGCACCGATGTCTATCAAAACACATTACCGTGCATTAGGTGCTTTTCTCGGCGAGATATGAAAACACATGACCTTCAATTAAGTGCTTTTCTCAGCTAGAAAATCTCACACTCAATGGCCTGTTTCCTCTTGTCCAGAAGCGGGGACCCATGAAATTTTTGCTCCATATGCATTGTCAACTGACCAAGAATGATATAAAAGTGTTATTTTTATGATTCCAGGCACCCATGTCCCCCAAAACACAGTACCGTGCATTTAGTAGTTTTCTCGGCGAGAAAAGCAGGTTTTGGTCATATGCGTGTTTGCTCTTGTGCAGATGCGTGGATCCATGAACTTTTTGCTCCATATGCATTGTCAACTGACCAACAATCATATAAAAGTGTTATTTCATGATTCCAGGCACCCATGTCCCCCAAAACACAGTACCATTCAATAAGTGCTTTTCTCGGCGAGAAAAGCAAGTTTTGGTCATATGCCTGTTTGCTCTTGCGCAGAAGCGTGGATCCATGAACTTTTTGCTCAATATGCATTGTCAACTCACCAACAATGATATAAAAGTGTTATTTTTATGATTCCAGGCACCCATGTCCCCAAAACACAGTACCGTGCATTTAGTAGTTTTCTCGGCGAGAAAAGCAGGTTTTGGTCATATGCCTGTTTGCTCTTGTGCAGATGCGTGGATCCATGAACTTTTTGCTCCATATGCATTGTCAACTGACCAACAATCATATAAAAGTGTTATTTCATGATTCCAGGCACCCATGTCCCCCAAAACACAGTACCGTGCATTAGGTGCTTTTTTCGGCGAGATATAAAAAACACAGTACCGTCCATTAAGTGCTTTTCTCGGCAAGAAAAGCAGGTTTTGGTCATATGCCTGATTGCTGTTGGGCAGAAGCGTGGATCCATGAACTTTTTGCTCCATATGCATTGTCAACTGACCAAGAATGATATTAAACTGTTATTTTATGATTCCAGGCACCGATGTCTTTCAAAACACAGTACCGTGCATTAGGTGCTTTTCTCGGCGAGAAAAGCTCACACTCACCGGCCTGTTTGAACTTGTGCAGAAGGGGTGACCCATGGAATTTTTTGCTTCATATCCATTATCAAGTAACCAACAATTATATAAAAGTGTTATTTTTATGATTCCAGGCACCCATGTCCCCCAAAACACTACCGCTTTTCTCGGCGCATTAATTAAGTGTTTTCGGGCGAGAAAAGGCGAGAAAAGCTCTCTCTTGGCGAGAATGATACTAGGTGTTATTTCATGATATAAAACCATGACCGTCCATTTTTTTTCTCGGCGAGAAAAGCAGGTTTTAAAAGTCAAATGCCTGTTTGCTCTTGTGCAGAAGCGGGGACCCATCAACTTTTTGCTCCATATGCATTGTCAACTGACCTAGAATGATATTAAAGTGTTATTTTATGTTTCCATGCACAGTACGATGTCTTTCTCAAAGCACAGTACCCTGTTTGCATTGTTAGGTGCTTTTCTGGGCGATATATAAACTGACCAAGAATGATATTAAAGTGTTATTTTAAGCTGCGGGATGAGCGGACAAAGTTTTGATAGAAGAATAATAATAATAACTAGATAATTCCCGCTGAAATTTGGATATGTGCATGCTGAGCGGCCGCGCTCGAACCCGCATTTGTGTCCGTGTGTGCCTCTGTGTGTGTGTGTGTGTGTGTGTGTGTGTGTGTGTGTGTGTGTGTGTGTGTGTGTGTGTGTGTGTGTGTGTGTGTGTGTGTGTGTGTGTGTGTGTGTGTGTGTGTGTGTGTGTGTGTGTGTGTGTGTGTGTGTGTGTGTGTGTGTGTGTGTGTGTGTGTGTGTGTGTGTGTGTGTGTGTGTGTGTGTGTGTGTGTGTGTGTGTGTGTGTGTGTGTGTGTGTGTGTGTGTGTGTGTGTGTGTGTGTGTGTGTGTGTGTGTGTGTGTGTGTGTGTGTGTGTGTGTGTGTGTGTGTGTGTGTGTGTGTGTGTGTGTGTGTGTGTGTGTGTGTGTGTGTGTGTGTGTGTGTGTGTGTGTGTGTGTGTGTGTGTGTGTGTGTGTGTGTGTGTGTGTGTGTGTGTGTGTGTGTGTGTGTGTGTGTGTGTGTGTGTGTGTGTGTGTGTGTGTGTGTGTGTGTGTGTGTGTGTGTGTGTGTGTGTGTGTGTGTGTGTGTGTGTGTGTGTGTGTGTGTGTGTGTGTGTGTGTGTGTGTGTGTGTGTGTGTGTGTGTGTGTGTGTGTGTGTGTGTGTGTGTGTGTGTGTGTGTGTGTGTGTGTGTGTGTGTGTGTGTGTGTGTGTGTGTGTGTGTGTGTGTGTGTGTGTGTGTGTGTGTGTGTGTGTGTGTGTGTGTGTGTGTGTGTGTGTGTGTGTGTGTGTGTGTGTGTGTGTGTGTGTGTGTGTGTGTGTGTGTGTGTGTGTGTGTGTGTGTGTGTGTGTGTGTGTGTGTGTGTGTGTGTGTGTGTGTGTGTGTGTGTGTGTGTGTGTGTGTGTGTGTGTGTGTGTGTGTGTGTGTGTGTGTGTGTGTGTGTGTGTGTGTGTGTGTGTGTGTGTGTGTGTGTGTGTGTGTGTGTGTGTGTGTGTGTGTGTGTGTGTGTGTGTGTGTGTGTGTGTGTGTGTGTGTGTGTGTGTGTGTGTGTGTGTGTGTGTGTGTGTGTGTGTGTGTGTGTGTGTGTGTGTGTGTGTGTGTGTGTGTGTGTGTGTGTGTGTGTGTGTTTGTGTGTGTGTGTGTGGTGTACATTGCAGTTAGTGTGTAAGGGAAAGGCACAGGCAAGTTGCCGTTACATGGAGAGTGAGGCTGAGTCCATAGGAATCAAATGGAAGGCATTCTATGAGCAGCTCAGCTGACAAACATGTCTGCGTGTTTGTCGGGAGGGGGGGCCAAGAGGAGGCGTCTGATTGGCTGATTGGAATCAGCTTTGCCAGCACACACGAGCTGCTGTGGAATGAGCAGCACTTGACTGCTGTCAGACCCCAATCGCAATGTTATGTGATTGAGAGCGATGCCCCGAACAAAATTGTCTCACGCCAAAACGGTAGCTCTATCGACAAAATTTTTTTCAACGAGAGGCGTCACAAGACTTGGCCGATCACACATGTGTGATTTATGTCGGTGCCATAGAAGATGACCGAACGGGAACAGTTTTAAAACGCCACACATTCACGATTTTGGGAGGAGAGAAATTCTGAATTTAACAT
>JAFBJZ010000496.1:0-16788 GCA_016785225.1 Psettodes erumei | reverse complement strand
AAACACAGTACCGTTCATTAAGTGCTTTTCTCGGCAACAAAAGCAGGTTTTGGTCATATGCCTGTTTGCTCTTGTGCAGAAGCGGGGACCCATCAACTTTTTGCTCCATATGCATTGTCAACTGACCAACAATGATATTAAACTGTTATTTTATGATTCCAGGCACCGATGTCTATCAAAACACAGTACCGTCCATTAAGTGCTTTTCTCGGCGAGAAAAGTTCACACTCACCGGCCTGTTTGAACTTGTGCAGAAGGCGTGACCCATGGAATTTTTTGCTTCATATCCATTATCAAGTGACCAACAATGATATAAAAGTGTTATTTTTATGATTCCAGGCACCCATGTCCCCCAAAACACAGTACCGTGCATTTAGTGCTTTTCTCGGCGAGAAAAGCAGATTTTCATCATATGCCTGTTTGCTCTTCTGCAGAAGCGTGGATCCATGAACTTTTTGCTCCATATGCATTGTCAACAGACCAACAATGATATAAAAGTGTTATTTCATGATTCCATGCAACCATCTCCCCCAAAACACAGTACCGTGCATTTAGTGATTTTCTCGGGGAGAAAAGCAGGTTTTGGTCATATGGCTGTTTGCTCTTGTGCAGAAGCGGGGACCCATGAACTTTTCGCTCCATATATGTTGTCAACTGACCAAGAATGATATGAAAGTGTTATTTTATGATTCAAGGCACTGATGTCTATCAAAACACAGTACCGTCCATTAAGTGCTTTTCTCGGCGAGAAAAGCTCACACTCACCGCCTATTTGAACTTGTGCAGAAGGGGTGACCCATGGAATTTTTGCTTTATATCCATTATCAAGTGACCAATAATTATATAAAAGTGTTATTTTTATGATTCCAGGCACCCATGTCCCCAAAACACAGTACTGTGCATTTAGTGCTTTTCTCGGTGAGATATAAAAACACATGACCGTCCATTAAGTGCTTCTCTCGGCGAGAAAAAGCTCACACTCACCGCCTGTTTGAACTTGTACAGAAGGGGTGACCTATGGAATTTTTGGTTTATATCCATTATCAACTGACAAATAATGATACTAAAGTGTTATTTCATGATTCCATGCAACCATCTCCCCAAAACACAGTACCGTGCATTTCGTGCATTTCGTGCTTTTCTCGGCGAGATATAAAAACAGTACAGTACCGTCGTTAAGTGCTTTTCTTGGCGAGAAAAGCTCACACTCACCGGCCTGTTTGAACTTGTACAGAAGGGGTGACCTATGGAATTTTTTGGTTTATATCCATTATCAACTGACAAAGAATGATACTAAAGTGTTATTCCATGATTCCATGCACCCATCTCCCCCAAAACACAGTACCGTGCATTTCGCGCTTTTCTCTGCGAGAAAAGCAGGTTTTGGTCATATGCCTGTTTGCTCTTGTGCAGAAGCGGGGACCCATGAACTTTTCAATTCATATATATTGTCACCTGACCAAGAATGATATGAAAGTGTTATTTTATGATTCCAGGCACCCATGTCCCCCAAAACACAGTACCGTTCATTAAGTGCTGTTTACGGCGAGAAAAGCAGCTTTTGGTCATATGCCTGTTTGCTCTTGTGCAGAAGCGTGGATCCATGAACTTTTTGCTCCATATGCATTGTCAACTGACCAACAATGATATAAAAGTGTTATTTCATGATTCCAGGCACCCATGTCCCCCAAAACACAGTACCGTTCATTAAGTGCTTTTCTCGGTGAGAAAAGCAGGTTTTGGTCATATGCCTGTTTGCTCTTGTGCAGAAGCGGGGACCCATGAACTTTTTGCTCCATATGCATTGTCAACTGACCAAGAATGATATTAAAGTGTTATTTTATGATTCCAGGCACCGATGTCTATCAAAACACAGTACCGTGCATTAAGTGCTTTTCTCGGCGAGATATAAAAACACATGACCGTCCATTAAGTGCTTTTCTCGGCCTCCTTTTTGTCATATGCCTTTGCTCTTGTGCAGAAGCGTGGATCCATGAACTTTTTGCTCCATATCCATTGTCAACTGACCAACAATGATATAAAAGTGTTATTTTTATGATTCCAGGCACCCATGTCCCCAAAACACAGTACCGTCCATTAAGTGCTTTTCTCGGCGAGAAAAGCAGGTTTTGGTCATATGCCTGTTTGCTCTTGTGCAGAAGCGTGGACCCATGAACTTTTTGCTCTATATGCATTGTCAACTGACCAAGAATGATATAAAAGTGTTATTTTATGATTCCAGGCACCGATGTCTATCAAAACACAGTACCGTCCATTAAGTGCTTTTCTCAGCGAGAAAAAGCTGACACTCACCGGCCTGTTTGAACTTGTGCAGAAGGGGTGACCCATGGAATTTTTGCTTTATATCCATTATCAACTGACCAACAATGATATAAAAGTGTTATTTTTATGATTCCAGGCACCCATGTCCCCCAAAACACAGTACCGTGCATTTAGAGTGCTTTTCTCGGCGAGAAAAGCAGGTTTTGGTCATATGCCTGTTTGCTCTTGTGCAGAAGCGGGGACCCATGAACTTTTTGCTCCATATGCATTGTCAACTGACCAAGAATGATATTAAAGTGTTATTTTATGATTCCAGGCACCGATGTCTATCAAAACACAGTACCGTGCATTAGGTGCTTTTCTCGGCGAGATAAAAAACACATGACTTCCATTAAGTGTCATATGCCTCTGACAGTCACTAGCCTGTTTGCTCTTGTGCAGAAGCGGGGACCCATGAACTTTTCGCTCCATATATGTTGTCAACTGACCAAGAATGATATAAAAGTGTTATTTTATGATTCCAGGCACCGATGTCTATCAAAACACAGTACCGTCCATTAAGTGCTTTTCTCGCGAGAAAAAGCTGACACTCACCGGCCTGTTTGAACTTGTGCAGAAGGGGTGACCCATGGAATTTTTGCTTTATATCCATTATCAACTGACCAACAATGATATAAAAGTGTTATTTTTATGATTCCAGGCACCCATGTCCCCCAAAACACAGTACCGTTCATTTAGTGCTTTTCTCGGCGAGAAAAGCAGCTTTTGGTCATATGCCTGTTTGCTCTTGTGCAGAAGCGTGGATCCATGAACTTTTTGCTCCATATGCATTGTCAACTGACCAAGAATGATATAAAAGTGTTATTTCATGATTCCAGGCACCCATGTCTATCAAAACACAGTACCGTGCATTAAGTGCTTTTTATAAAATTTTGTGATTCTCGGGCGAGAAAAGCAGGTTTTTTAGTCATATGCCTGTTTGCTCTTGTGCAGAAGCGGGGACCCATGAACTTTTTGCTCCATATATATTGTCAACTGACCAAGAATGATATAAAAGTGTTATTTTATGATTCCAGGCACCGATGTCTATCAAAACACAGTACCGTCCATTAAGTGCTTTTCTCGGCGAGAAAGGTTTTACTCATATGCCTGTTTGAACTTGTGCAGAAGGGGTGACCCATGGAATTTTTTGCTTTATATCCATTATCAACTGACCAACAATGATATAAAAGTGTTATTTTTATGATTCCAGGCACCCATGTCCCCCAAAACACAGTACCGTGCATTTAGTGCTTTTCTCGGCGAGAAAAGCAGCTTTTGGTCATATGCCTGTTTGCTCTTGTGCAGAAGCGTGGATCCATGAACTTTTTGCTCCATATGCATTGTCAACTGACCAACAATGATATAAAAGTGTTATTTTATGATTCCAGGCACCGATGTCTATCAAAACACAGTACCGTGCATTAGGTGCTTTTTCTCGGCACATGAGAAAAGCTTTTCTCGGCACTCACATTCACCGCCTGTTTGAACTTGTGCAGAAGGGGTGACCCATGGAATTTTTGCTTTATATCCATTATCAACTGACCAACAATGATATAAAAGTGTTATTTTTATGATTCCAGGCACCCATGTCCCCCAAAACACAGTACCGTTCATTAAGTGCTTTTCTCGGCGAGAAAAAGCAGGTTTTGGTCATATGCCTGTTTGCTCTTGTGCAGAAGCGTGGACCCATGAACTTTTTGCTCCATATCCATTGTCAACTGACCAAGAATGATATAAAAGTGTTATTTCATGATTCCAGGCACCCATGTCCCCCAAAACACAGTACCATGCATTAAGTGCTTTTCTCTCTGCGAGAAAAGCAGGTTTTGGTCATATGCCTGTTTGCTCTTGTGCAGAAGCGTGGACCCATGGAACTTTTTGCTCCATATGCATTGTCAACTGACCAACAATGATATAAAAGTGTTATTTCATGATTCCAGGCACCCATGTCCCCAAAACACAGTACCGTTCATTAAGTGCTTTTCTCGGCGAGAAAAGCAGGTTTTGGTCATATGCCTGTTTGCTCTTGTGCAGAAGCGGGGACCCATGAACTTTTTTGCTCCATATGCATTGTCAACTGACCAAGAATGATATTAAAGTGTTATTTTATGATTCCAGGCACCGATGTCTATCAAAACACAGTACCGTGCATTAGGTGCTTTTCTCGGCGAGATATAAAAACACATGACCGTCCATTAAGTGCTTTTCTCGGCGAGAAAATCTGACAGTCACTGGCCTGTTTGCTCTTGTCCAGAAGCGGGGACCCATGAACTTTTTGCTCCATATGCATTGTCAACTGACCAAGAATGATATTAAAGAGTTATTTTATGATTCCAGGTACCGATGTCTATCAAAACACAGTACCGTCCATTAAGTGCTTTTCTCGGCAAGAAAAGCTCACACTCACCAGCCTGTTTGAACTTGTGCAGAAGGTGTGACCCATGGAATTTTTGCTTTATATCCATTATCAACTGACCAACAATGATATAAAAGTGTTATTTTTATGATTCCAGGCACCCATGTCCCCAAAACACAGTACCGTACATTAGGTGCTTTTCTCGGCGAGATGTAAAAACACATGCTTTTCTTTTCTCTGCGAGAAAAGCAGGTTTTGGTCATATGCCTGTTTGCTCTTGTGCAGAAGCGGGGACCCATGAACTTTTTGCTCCATATATATTGTCAACTGACCAAGAATGATATTAAAGTGTTATTTTATGATTCCAGGCACCCATGTCCCCATCAAAACACAGTACCGTGCATTAAGTGCTTTTCTCTGCGAGAGAAAAAAAGCAGGTTTTGGTCATATGCCTGTTTGCTCTTGTGCAGAAGCGGGGACCCATGAACTTTTTGCTCCATATCCATTGTCAACTGACCAAGAATGATATAAAAGTGTTATTGTACCGCACTTAGTTTGCCCTTGTCCAGAAGTGTTTGGTGCACCCCCATGAACTTTTGCTCCATATGCATTGTCAAATGACCAAGAATGATATTAAAGAGTTATTTTATGATTCCAGGCACCGTTGTCTATCAAAACACAGTACCGTGTCCATTTAGTGCTTTTCTCGGCAAGAAAAGCTCACACTCACCAGTCTGTTTGAACTTGTGCAGAAGGGGTGACCCATGGAATTTTTGCTTTATATCAATTATCAACTGACCAACAATGATATAAAAGTGTTATTTTTATGATTCCAGGCACCCATGTCCCCAAAACACAGTACCGTGCATTTTCGTGCTTTTCTCTGTGAGAAAAGCAGGTTTTGGTCATATGCCTGTTTGCTCTTGTGCAGAAGCGGGGAGCCATGAACTTTTTGCTCTCCATATACATTGTCAACTGACCCCGAATGATATTAAAGTGTTATTTTATGATTCCAGGCACCCATGTCCCCAAAACACAGTACCGTTCATTATTAAGTGCTTTCCTCGGCGAGAAAAGCAGGTTTTGGTCATATGCCTGTTTGCTCTTGTACAGAAGCTGGGACCCATGAACTTTTTGCTCCATATATATTGTCAACTGACCAAGAATGATATGAAAGTGTTATTTTATGATTCCAGGTACCGATGTCTATCAAAACACAGTACCGTCCATTAAATGTTTTTCTCGCCGAGAAAAGCTCACACTCCCCGGCCCGTTTGAACTTGTGCAGAAAGGGTGACCCATGGAATTTTTGCTTTATATCCATTGTCAACTGACCAACAATGATATGAAAGTGTTATTTTATGATTCCAGGCACTGATGTCTATCAAAACACAGTGACGTCCATTAAGTGCTTTTCTCGGCGAGAAAAGCAGGTTTTAGTCATATGCCTGTTTGCTCTTGTGCAGAAGCGTGGATCCATGAACTTTTTCCTCCATATGCATTGTTAACTGACCAACAATGATATAAAAGTGTTATTTCATGATTCCAGGCACCCATGTCCCCCAAAACACAGTACCGTTCATTAAGTGCTTTTCTCAGCGAGAAAAGCAGGTTTTGGTCATATGCCTGTTTGCTCTTGTGCAGAAGTGGGGACCCATCGACTTTTTGCTCCATATGCATTGTCAACTGACCAAGAATGATATTAAAGTCTTATTTTATGATTCCAGGCACCGATGTCTATCAAAACACAGTACCGTGCATTAGGTGCTTTTCTCGGCGAGTTACAAAAACACATGACCGTCCATTAGGTGCTTTTCTCGGCGAGAAAAGCAGGTTTTGGTCATATGCCTGTTTGCTCCTGTGCAGAAGTGGGGACCCATCAACTTTTTCCTCCATATGCATTGTCAACTGACCAAGAATGACATTAAAGTGATATTTTATGATTCCAGGCACCGATGTCTATCAAAACACAGTACCGTGCATTAGGTGCTTTTCTCGGTGAGATATAAAGACACATGACCGTCCATTAAGTGCTTTTCTCGGCAAGAAAATCTCACAGTCACCGGCCTGTTTGCTCTTGTGCAGAAGCGGGGACCCGTGAACTTTTTGCTCCATATGCATTGTCAACTGACCAACAATTATATAAAAGTGTTATTTTTATAATTCCAGGCACCCATGTCCCCCAAAACACAGTACCGTGCATTAGGTGCTTTTCTCGGCGAGATATAAAAACACATGACCGTCCATTAAGTGCTTTTCTTGGCGAGAAAAGCTCACACTCACCGGCCTGTTTGAACTTGTGCAGAAGGGGTGACACATGGAATTTTTGCTTCATATCCATTATCAACTGACCAACAATGATATAAAAGTGTTATTTTTATGATTCGAGGCACCCATGTACCCCAAAACACGGTTCGTTAAGTGCTTTTCTTGGCGAGAAAAGCAGGTTTTGGTCATATGCCTGTTTGCTCTTGTGCAGAAGCGGGGACCCATCAACTTTTTGCTCCATGTGCATTGTCAACTGACCAAGAATGATATTAAAGTGTTATTTTATGATTCCAGGCACCGATGTCTATCAAAACACAGTACTGTGCATTAGGTGCTTTTCTCGGCGAGATATAAAAACACATGACCGTCCATTAAGTGCTTTTCTCGGCAAGAAAATCTCACAGTCACTGGCCTGTTTGCTCTTGTCCAGAAGTGGGGACCCATGAACTTTTTGCTCCATATGCATTGTTAACTGACCAAGATGATGTTAAAGTGTTATTTTATGATTCCAGGCACCGATATCTATCAAAACACAGTACCGTCCATTAAGTGCTTTTCTCAGCGAGAAAAGCTCACACTCACCGGCCTGTTTGAACTTGTGCAGAAGGGGTGACCCATGGAATTTTTGCTTTATATCCATTATCAACTGACCAACAATGATATAAAAGTGTTACTTTTATGATTCCAGGCACCCATGTCCCCCAAAACACAGTACCGTGCATTAAGTGCTTTTCTCGGCGAGATATAAAAACGCATGACCGTGCATTAAGTGCTTTTCTCGGCGAGAAAAGCTCACACTCACCGGCATGTTTGAACTTGTACAGAAGGGGTGACCCATGGAATTTTTGCTTTATATCCATTATCAACTGACCAACAATTATATAAAAGTGTTATTTTTATGATTCCAGGCACCCATGTCCCCCCAAACACAGTACCGTGCATTTACTGCTTTTCTCGGCGAGAAAAGCAGCTTTCGGTCATATGCCTGTTTGCTCTTGTGCAGAAGCGGGGACCCATGAACTTTTCACTGCATATATGTTCTCAATGGACCAAGAATGATATGACAGTGTTATTTTATGATTCCAGGCACCGATGTCTATCAAAACACAGTACCGTCCATTAAATGCTTTTGGTCATATGCCTGTTTGCTCTTGTGCAGAAGCGGGGACCCATGAACTTTTCACTTCATATATATTGTCAACTGACCAAGAATGATATGAAAGTGTTATTTTATGATTCCAGCCACTGATGTCTATCAAAATACATTACCCTCCATAAAGTGCTTTTCTCGGCGAGAAAAACTCACACTCACTGGCCTGTTTGCTCTTGTGCAGAAGGGGTGACCCATGGAATTTTTTTTCTTTATATCCATTCCCAACTGACAAAGAATGATACTAATTTGTTATTTCATGATTCCATGCAACCATCTCCCCCAAAACACAGTACCGTGCATTTCGTGCTTTTCTCTGCGAAAAAAGCACGTTTTGGTCATATGCCTGTTTGCTCTTGTGCAGAAGCGTGGATCCATGAACCTTTTGCTCCATATGCACTGTCAACTGACCAACAGTGATATAAAAGTGTTATTTCAGGATTCCATGCAACCATCTCCCCCAAAACACAGTACCGTGCATTTAGTGATTTTATCGGGGAGAAAAGCAGGTTTTGGTCATATGCCTGCTTGCTCTTGTGCAGAAGCGTGGATCCATGAACTTTTTGCTCTATATGCATTGTCAACTGATCAACAATGATATAAAAGTGTTATTTCATGATTCCAGGCACCGATGTCTATCAAAACACAGTACCGTCCATTAAGTACTTTTCTCGGCGAGAAAAGCAGGTTTTGGTCATATGCCTGTTTGCTCTTGTGCAGAAGCAGGGACCCATGAACTTTTCGCTTCATATATATTGTCAACTGACCAAGAATGATATGAAAGTGTTATTTTATGATTCCAGGCACCGATGTCTATTAAAACACAGTACTGTCCATTAAGTGCTTTTCTCGGCGAGAAAAGCTCACACTCACTGGCCTGTTTGAACTTGTGCAGAAGGGGTGACCCATGGAATTTTGCTTTATATCCATTATCAACTGACCAACAATGATATAAAAGTGGTTTTTTTATGATTCCAGGCACCCATGTCCCCGAAAACACAGTACCGTGCATTAAGTGCTTTTCTCGGCGAGATATGAAAACACATGACCGTCCATGAAGTGCTTTTCTCGGCAAGAAAATCTCACAGTCACTGGCCTGTTTGCTCTTGTGCAGAAGTGGGGACCCGTGAACTTTTGGCTCCATATGCATTGTCAACTGACCAAGAGTGATATTAAAGTGTTATTTTTATGATTCCAGGCACCGATGTCCATCAAAACACAGTACCGTCCATTAAGTGCTTTTCTCGGCGAGAAAAGCAGGTTTTGGTCATATGCCTGTTTGCTCTTGTGCAGAAGCGTGGATCCATGAACTTTTTGCCCCATATGCATTGTCAACTGACCAACAAAGATATAGAAGTGTTATTTCATGATTCCAGGCACCCATGTCCCCCAAAACACAGTACCGTTCATTAGGTGCTTTTCTCGGCAAGATATAAAAACACATGACCGTCCATTAAGTGCTTCTCTCTGCGAGAAAATCTCACAGTCACTGGCCTGTTTGCTGTTGTCCAGAAGCGGGGACCCATGAACTTTTTGCTCCATATGCATTGTCAACTGACCAAGAATGATATGAAAGTGTTATTTTATGATTCCAGGCACCGATGTCTATCAAAACACAGTGCCGTCCATTAAGTGCTTTTCTCGGCGAGAAAAGCTCACACTCACTGGCCTGTTTGAACTTGTGCAGAAGGGGTGACCCATGGAATTTTTGCTTTATATCCATTATCAACTGACCAACAATGATATAAAAGTGGTTTTTTTATGATTCCAGGCAGCCATGTCCCCGAAAACACAGTACCGTGCATTAAGTGCTTTTCTCGGCGAGATATGAAAACACATGACCGTCCATGAAGTGCTTTTCTCGGCAAGCAGGTTTTGGTCACTGGCCTGTTTGTTCTTGTGCAGAAGCGTGGATCCATGAACTTTTTGCTCCATATGCATTGTCAACTGACCAAGAATGATATAAAAGTGTTATTTTATGATTCCAGGCACCGATGTCTATCAAAACACAGTACCGTCCATTAAGTGCTTTTCTCGGCGAGAAAAGCAGGTTTTAATCATATGCCTGTTTGCTCTTGTGCAGAAGCGTGGATCCATGAACTTTTTCCTCCATATGCATTGTCAACTGACCAACAATGATATAAAAGTGTTATTCCATGATTCCAGGCACCCATGTCCCCCAAAACACAGTACTGTTCATTAAGTGCTTTTCTCGGCGAGAAAAGCAGGTTTTGGTCATATGCCTGTTTGTTCTTGTGCAGAAGTGGGGACCCATCAACTTTTTACTCCATATGCATTGTCAACTGACCAACAATGATATTAAAGTCTTATTTTATGATTCCAGGCACCGATGTCTATCAAAACACAGTACCGTGCATTAGGTGCTTTTCTCGGCAAGATATGAAAACACATGACCGTCCATTAAGTGCTTTTCTCGGCGAGAAAAGCAGGTTTTGGTCATATGCCTGTTTGCTCTTGTGCAGAAGCGTGGATCCATGAACTTTTTGCTCCATATGCATTGTCAACTGACCAAGAATGATATAAAAGTGTTATTTTATGATTCCAGGCACCGATGTCTATCAAAACACAGTGACGTCCATTAAGTGCTTTTCTCGGCGAGAAAAGCAGGTTTTAGTCATATGCCTGTTTGCTCTTGTGCAGAAGTGGGGACCCATGAACTTTTTACTCAATATGCATTGTCAACTGACCAACAATGATATTAAAGTGTTATTTTATGATTCCAGGCACCGATGTCTATCAAAACACAGTACCGTGCATTAGGTGCTTTTCTCGGCAAGATATAAAAACACATGACCATCCATTAAGTGCTTTTCTCGGCGAGAAAAGCAGGTTTTGGTCATATGCCTGTTTGAACTTGTGCAGAAGGGGTGACCCATGGAATTTTTGCTTTATATCCATTATCAACTGACCAACAATGATATAAAAGTGTTATTTTTATGATTCCAGGCACCCATGTCCCCAAAAACACAGTACCGTTCATTAAGTGCTTTTTCTCGGCGAGAAAAGCAGGTTTTGGTCATATGCCTGTTTGCTCTTGTGCAGAAGCGTGGATCCATGAACTTTTTGCTCCATATGCATTGTCAACTGACCAACAATGATATAAAAGTGTTATTTTTTTATGATTCCAGGCACCGATGTCCCCAAAACACAGTACCGTTCATTAAGTGCTTTTCTCGGCGAGAAAAGCAGGTTTTGGTCATATGCCTGTTTGCTCTTGTGCAAGAAAATCTCTCAGTCACTGGCCTGTTTGCTGTTGTGCAGAAGCGGGGACCCATGAACTTTTTGCTCCATATGCATTGTCAACTGACCAAGAATGATATTAAAGTGTTATTTTATGATTCCAGGCACCGATGTCCATCAAAACACAGTACCGTTCATTAAGTGCTTTTCTCGGCGAGAAAAAACAGGTGCTTTTCAGTCATATGCCTGTTTGCTCTTGTGCAGAAGCGGGGACCCATGAACTTTTTGCTCCATATGCATTGTCAACTGACCAACAATGATATAAAAGTGTTATTTTTATGATTCCAGGCACCCATGTCCCCCAAAACACAGTACCGTTCATTAAGTGCTTTTCTCTCGGCGAGAAAAAGCAGGTTTTTCAGTCATATGCCTGTTTGCTCTTGTGCAGAAGCGTGGACCCATGAACTTTTTGCTCCATATGCATTGTCAACTGACCAACAATGATATAAAAGTGTTATTTTATGATTCCAGGCACCGATGTCTATCAAAACACAGTACCGTGCATTAAGTGCTTTTCTCGCGAGAAAAGCTCACACTCATACTGCCTGTTTGAACTTGTGCAGAAGGGGTGACCCATGGAATTTTTGCTTTATATCCATTATCAACTGACCAACAATGATATAAAAGTGTTATTTTTATGATTCCAGGCACCCATGTCCCCCAAAACACAGTACCGTGCATTAAGTGCTTTTCTCGGCGAGATATGAAAACACATGACCGTCCATGAAGTGCTTTTCTCGGCAAAGCAGCTTTTGGTCATATGCCTGTTTGCTCTTGTGCAGAAGTGGGGACCCATGAACTTTTTTGCTCCATATGCATTGTCAACTGACCAAGAATGATATTAAAAGTGTTATTTTTATGATTCCAGGCACCGATGTCCATCAAAACACAGTACCGTCCATTAAGTGCTGCTTTTCTCGCGAGAAAAAGCAGGTTTTGGTCATATGCCTGTTTGCTCTTGTGCAGAAGCGTGGATCCATGAACTTTTTGCCCCATATGCATTGTCAACTGACCAACAATGATATAAAAGTGTTATTTTTATGATTCCAGGCACCCATGTCCCCAAAACACAGTACCGTTCATTTAGGTGCTTTTCTCGGCAAGATATAAAAACACATGACCGTCCATTAAGTGCTTCTCTCTCTGCGAGAAAATCTCACAGTCACTGGCCTGTTTGCTGTTGTCCAGAAGCGGGGACCCATGAACTTTTTGCTCCATATGCATTGTCAACTGACCAAGAATGATATATGAAAGTGTTATTTTATGATTCCAGGCACCGATGTCTAAAACACAGTGCCGTCCATTAAGTGCTTTTTTCTCGGCGAGAAAAGCTCACACTCACCAGCCTGTTTGAACTTGTGCAGAAGGGGTGACCCATGGAATTTTTGCTTTATATCCATTATCAACTGACCAACAATGATATAAAAGTGTTATTTTTATGATTCCAGGCACCCATGTCCCCCAAAACACAGTACTGTTCATTAAGTGCTTTTCTCGGCGAGAAAAGCAGGTTTTGGTCATATGCCTGTTTGTTCTTGTGCAGAAGCGTGGATCCATGAACTTTTTGCTCCATATGCATTGTCAACTGACCAAGAATGACATAAAAGTGTTATTTTATGATTCCAGGCACCGATGTCTATCAAAACACAGTGACGTCCATTAAGTGCTTTTCTCGGCGAGAAAAGCAGGTTTTAGTCATATGCCTATATGCTCTTGTGCAGAAGCGTGGATCCATGAACTTTTTCCTCCATATGCATTGTCAACTGACCAACAATGATATAAAAGTGTTATTCCATGATTCCAGGCACCCATGTCCCCCAAAACACAGTACTGTTCATTAAGTGCTTTTCTCGGCGAGAAAAGCAGGTTTTGGTCATATGCCTGTTTGTTCTTGTGCAGAACTGGGGACCCATCAACTTTTTACTCCATATGCATTGTCAACTGACCAAGAATGATATTAAAGTCTTATTTTATGATTCCAGGCACCGATGTCTATCAAAACACAGTACCGTGCATTAGGTGCTTTTCTCGGCAGATATGAAAACACATGACCGTCCATTAAGTGCTTTTCTCGGCGAGAAAAGCAGGTTTTGGTCATATGCCTGTTTGCTCTTGTGCAGAAGCGTGGATCCATGAACTTTTTGCTCCATATGCATTGTCAACTGACCAAGAATGACATAAAAGTGTTATTTTATGATTCCAGGCACCGATGTCTATCAAAACACAGTGACGTCCATTAAGTGCTTTTTTTCTCGGCGAGAAAAGCAGGTTTTAGTCATATGCCTGTTTACTCTTGTGCAGAAGTGGGGACCCATCAACTTTTTACTCAATATGCATTGTCAACTGACCAACAATGATATTAAAGTCTTATTTTATGATTCCAGGCACCGATGTCTATCAAAACACAGTACCGTGCATTAGGTGCTTTTCTCGGCAAGATATAAAAACACATGACCATCCATTAAGTGCTTTTCTCGGCGAGAAAAGCAGGTTTTGGTCATATGCCTGTTTGAACTTGTGCAGAAGGGGTGACCCATGGAATTTTTGCTTTATATCCATTATCAACTGACCAACAATGATATAAAAGTGTTATTTTTATGATTCCAGGCACCCATGCCCCCCAAAACACAGTACCGTTCATTTAGTGCTTTTTCTCGGCGAGAAAAGCAGCTTTTGGTCATATGCCTGTTTGCTCTTGTGCAGAAGCGTGGATCCATGAACTTTTTGCTCCATATGCATTGTCAACTGACCAACAATGATATAAAAGTGTTTTTCAAGATTCCAGGCACCGATGTCCCCCAAAACACAGTACCGTTCATTAAGTGCTTTTCTCGGCGAGAAAAGCAGGTTTTGGTCATATGCCTGTTTGCTCTTGTGCAGAAGCGGGGACCCCTGAACTTTTTGCTCCATATGCATTGTCAACTGACCAAGAATGATATTAAAGTGTTATTTTATGATTCCAGGCACCGATGTCTATCAAAACACAGTACCGTGCATTAGGTGCTTTTCTCGGCGAGATATAAAAACACATGACCGTCCATTAAGTGCTTTTCTCGGCGAGAAAATCTCACAGTCACTTGCGTATTTGCTCTTGTCCAGAAGCGGGGACCCCTGAACTTTTTGCTCCATATGCATTGTCAACTGACCGACAATGATATAAAAGTGTTATTTCATGATTTCATGCACCCATGTCCCCCAAAACACAGTACCATTTATTAAGTGCTTTTCTTGGCGAGAAAAGCAGGGTTTGGTCATATGCCTGTTTGCTCTTGTGCAGAAGCGGGGACCCATCAACTTTTTGCTCCGTATGCATTGTCAACTGACCAAGAATGATATGAAAGTGTTATTTTATGATTCCAGGCACCGATGTCTATGAAAACACAGTACCGTGCATTAGGTGCTTTTCTCTGCGAGAAAAGCAGCTTTTGGTCATATGCCTGTTTGCTCTTGTGCAGAAGCGTGGATCCATGAACTTTTTGCTCCATATGCATTGTCAACTGACCAACAATGATATAAAAGTGTTATTTCAAGATTCCAGGTACCGATGTCTATCAAAACACAGTACCATGCATTAGGTGCTTTTCTCTGCGAGAAAAGCTGACACTCACCTGCCTGTTTGAACTTGTGCAGAAGGGGTGACCCATGGAATTTTTGCTTTATATCCATTATCAATTGACCAACAATGATATAAAAGTCTTATTTTCATGATTCCAGGCACCGATGTCTATCAAAACACAGTACCGTGCCTTTCGTGCATTTCACGGCGAGAAAAGCAGCTTTTGGTCATATGCCTATTTTCTCTTGTGCAGAAGAGGGGACCCATGAACTTTTCGCTCTATATATGTTGTCAACTGACCAAGAATGACATAAAAAGTGTTATTTTATGATTCCAGGCACCGATGTCTATCAAAACACAGTACCGTCCATTAAGTTCTTTTCTCTGCGAGGAAAACTGACACTCACCGGCCTGTTTGAACGTGTGCAGAAGGGGTGACCGATGGAATTTTTGCGCTATATCCCTTATCAACTGACCAACAATGATATAAAAGTGTTATTTTTATGATTCCAGGCACCCATGTCCCCCAAAACACAGTACCGTGCATTTAGTGCTTTTCTCGGCGAGAAAGGCAGCTTTTTGTCATATGCCTGTTTGCTCTTGTGCAGAAGCGAGGATCCATGACCTTCTTGCTCCATATGCATTGTCAACTGACCAACAATGATATAAAAGTGTTATTTCATGATTCCAGGCACCCATGTCCCCCAAAACATAGTACCGTTCATTTAGTGCTTTTTCTCAGCGAGAAAAGCAGCTTTTGGTCATATGCCTGTTTGCTCTTGTGCAGAAGCGTGGATCCATGAACTTTTTGCTCCATATGCATTGTCAACTGACCGACAATGATATAAAAGTGTTATTTCATGATTTCATGCACCCATGTCCCCCAAAACACAGTACCATTTATTAAGTGCTTTTCTCGGCGAGAAAAGCAGGTTTTGGTCATATGCCTGTTTGCTCTTGTGCAGAAGCGGGGACCCATGAACTTTTTGCTCCATATGCATTGTCAGCTGACCAAGAATGATATTAAAGTGTTATCTTATGATTCCAGGCACCGATGTCTATCAAAACACAGTACCGTGCATTAGGTGCTTTTCTCGGCGAGGTATAAAAACACATGACCGTCCATTAAGTGCTTTTCTCGGCGAGAAAAGCAGGTTTTGGTCATATGCCTGTTTGCTCTTTTGCAGAAGCGTGGATCCATGACGTTTTTGCTCCATATGCATTGTCAACTGACCAACAATGATATAAAAGTGTTATTTCATGATTCCAGGAACCCATGTCTATCAAAACACAGTACCGTGCATTAGGTGCTTTTCTCGGCGATATATAAAAACACATGACCGTCCATTAAGTGCTTTTCTCGGCAAGAAAAGCAGGTTTTGGTCATATGCCTGTTTGCTCTTGTGCAGAAGCGTGGATCCATGAACTTTTTGCTCCATATGCATAGTCAACTTACCAACAATGATATAAAAGTGTTATTTCATGATTCCAGGCACCCATGTCCCCCAAAACACTGTACCATTCATTAAGCGCTTTTCTCGGCGAGAAAAACAGGTTTTGGTCATATGCCTGTTTGCTCTTGTGCAGAAGCGGGGACCCATCAACTTTTTGCTCCATATGAATTGTCAACTGACCAAGAATGATATGAAAGTGTTATTTTATGATTCCAGGCACCGATGTCTATCAAAACACAGTACCATCCATTGAGTGCTTTTCTCGGCGAGAAAAGCTCACACTCACCGGCCTGTTTGAACTTTTGCAGAAGGGGTGACCCATGGAATTTTTGCTTTATATCCATTATCAACTGACCAACAATGATATAAAAGTGTTATTTTTATGATTCCACGCACCCATGCCCCCCAAAACACAGTA
>JAFBJZ010000495.1:0-22534 GCA_016785225.1 Psettodes erumei | reverse complement strand
TCAGGTGGGCTTGTTTTGTTTGTTCATATGTTTTTTACAGGGAGATGGGCCTACTTTTTTCTCACTCACACACACATATACACACATACAGCACAAGTCTCACACTTGGTAGAGTCAATGCCCTTGCACGCTCTGGGTCCAAGCACCTAAAACACAAGAGCAAACATATACACTTCATTGTGTATGTATAATGGTTATGTTCATGTTTTTAATCTGTTCACAGAAGCAGAGCATTGAGATGAAATGTGAAACCATCATCCGCAGCCTTATACTGTACCTTGGTGAGAAGGAAGAGGAACTTTTTGAAGACTGCTTGGTATAGAATGATTGTAATCATTTAAAAATAAGTTTGATGACACAAGTTATTATTATATTTCTGTAACAGATGTTGAAATTCTCTTTCAGAGGGTTGCAAGTTTTTCACTGCATATTTAAAAAGCACTATTCCAGATATAAATTGTATCTACAAAAGTATTGGGACACCTGCACAATCTAATGCTACTGACAGTGACAGTGTTGACAGTGTTCCTAATATTTTGGCACAATAGTGTACATTGGATGTAGTGTATACTGTGTTGTTGTTTGTTGTATTTGATGAACTGTTTAAAATGAAAAATAAACAATTTAATTGCATTGTAATGTCATTGTGTAATATGTGATAAATATATATTAAATGCATATGATTACCTAATTTTAGTGAGTAATGCAACCAAGTAAATCAAAATGCCAAGCACAAGAAAATAATTAAAATCTACTAAATTACAGCAGTACAGCAAATACTACAGATATATAAAATTTACTTAAAATTTTGAGTAAAATGATGTTCCTGTCTATGAAAAACAAGTAGGCTTTACTTAATTTGTTTAAATAAATGTAACTTAAAAGTTGGATGTAATTAAGTAAATGTTACTCAATATCATCACAACTGTTATGTTTTATGGTAAGTAAATTTTACTTGATACTTGCAAATGAGTGTTACTTGATATTGCAGCATTAAATTTTACTTAAATCATTTGCGTGCAAATACTTACGATATATTTTTTAAGTAAATCTTATGAGTTATTTTTCAGTGTACTGTCCATCTCTCTGTTTATTTGGCACTCGACGATCAACAGATTTCCCATCCCCCAATGCTGTCACTCATGATCAGAAGTCAAGACTAAACCAATTCACCTTGGTGACCACTTAATCGTTTTGTATTACTTATTTTTGACCATTTTTCACAATTCATAGAAACAAAAGCGTGCAGGAATTATAGGCCTGTATATATAATATTATGGATGAAATGTGCTTTATATGGAAGAAAGTCATGGTGTGACTGACTTTAGCCCGTTTATACAGTGGACCCCTCCGCCCCCTCGTCCGATGAATTTGGAGAGACCCAGAGGTGAACTGTCCCCCGCTCCCCTTCCCTTTCTTTTGTCACACACAGCTTCTGTTCACAGCACCTTCTCAGCGAGCAGGGTGCCTGCAGCTGCAGGGGGCGCCAATTTGCCCCACACAGATAATAGAAAACCATGTTACGATGCCTTTTTTAAAATGTATTTATTTTCCCATGCGCTCGTGCTGCCCCCCTTATGTCATGAAAAAATGCCGCCCCGGGCAGCTGCCCAGTTTGCCTGTGCCTAAAACCGCTACTGGTCTCTGGTCTCAGATCCACTCTGTGTCGGTAGGCTCACCATGACCTGGAATTCCCATAAACTCACAGCACCTTGTAACAAGACTTGGATTGTTGTTTTTTTCTTCAACACAGTCATGTCATTTTCTGTCCACGGTCTGAACACCATAGCTGGACCCTCTTGTCCCATAAGGGCGATCATAGGCATCTGTGAGGTTTGCGGCTCGTCCTCATTTTCCGTTTGTCTTTTGTAACATGTTCGAGCAGAGGTGGGGGTGGAGGCCGGAACTCTTCCTGAGGATGACAAGGGTCTTCCTTCTTCCTCATTCTTGTCGTCTTCATAATGCAATCTGGAACTCAACCCTGTGCCATGGGTAGAGGCCAGAGATGTTGCTTGGCCTGTAGCTGGCACCGTCAGGGCGGAGGGTGGTCCTTGGTGGACCAGGTTATATGGTGGTGGGGGTCGGGGAGGGAAGCACTAAGGTCAGAATCAGGTCACACAGACAGTTATGCTGAAATTTTCAAATTTCCATTGTCTTTCATTTTTTTCACTGCCTGTCCAGCTACTGTCCACCTGTTTTATTATTTTTTTCATACTTGTCTCTGTCATCATCTTGTAATGTGTAACTGTGGAATTGTTCAACGTGTATTATCTAATTTTTCACGTACCTGAGAAGAACCCAAAATTCCACTGTATCATGTACAATGACAATAAAACCTCTATTTATGTATTCTTATTTAACAAGAAAATAGTTGGCTCGAGATAACATTACAGTACAAAGAAGTTACTGTGACATTGGAGTTTCCCTTATTAAATCATTGTGTGTGCACACCGCAGTGTGTAGGAGAAAACACAACATATAAGAGTGGAGCTGAATGACAATACAGCCATACAACAGGGATTTATTATCATGTCTCCTACAATACTGTAAGATGTGCAATTAGGACAAGTGAAGAGAACAGCTCTGGATGCAGAAGTATTCTGCAGTATTCACTGTGTGAACACAACTTGTGAAGGTCATTTCTAAATAGGTGATTAGCTGGCAACAACCACTGAAGTCCCTCTTAACCAATGGTATTAATTGTGTTTTTATCTCACTCCACAGGTGAATTTTACAACAAATGAGATTGTCACTGAACCTGTTCTGTCAATAAGATATATTTTATAATATTTTATAAATAGAGCTTTATCTGTAGATGGGATTTTTTTTTCATTTTTTCAGGAATCTCAAAATGACCATATACAATACAAAGAGTCAACAACCTGAATATTTTGATGTCAGAATCTTTTCCAAACTATTTGACATTAATTAGTATATAATGATACATAATACAGCATAATAATTATGATCTAGCCAAGATTGTTTTCACTGATGAGACACAGTTGTGATGAAGAGCTTTCAAAATAATATTATCTAACAAATATGCATATCAAATTATCATATGTAACATGAATTTTATATAATATATAAAATTGAATATATATAGTTGTTTATATACAGTTGTTTTTTTTTTAAATGAAACATCACAGTGTAATTGGAGAACACGGTTTGTTGTCTGACATTTTTCTTTTGTCCTGTTAGGCTGTGATTTCTTTTGGTGTACCACAGGGTTCATTTCCTTCTTGCATGTTGCAACTGGATCAAATTAGTGGCAAAATTTTAAACATTCCCTTTTTGTTGCTGACAATATGTGATTACATATTTGAATCAAGTTCTGCATGGTAGCTGATCTATTGCTTGTTACATGCTACTGTTCAAAACATTCCTCGCTGCCTCAGTCTAAAACAAAGATCAAATTTACTTGCAGCTGAAATCCTTACAGCAGGTGAAATTTCTGAGCATTTCTGAGCTGACATCTATTACTACATTCATCATACATGGTGAGGGAAATAACATTTTATTAGATTTCCTTTCTTTATCTGCTGATATCAACTGGGCGGTGATAAAATAATCTCGTCATATGAGGAGTATAATATAGAATCTTGTTTTTCTGATCCCAGAAAAGGTTATCTATGCTTTAAATTATCTCAGGTTTATTTCTGTAAATTCATCCATAATGTTATCAGTAAAAACATGTCCCACCTCCAACTGGAACAAAATGTTGCCACCAGTCTGTTATTAACCAGGAGGAAATGTAACAGAGAGAAGTGTAAATACAGCTCTAAGAGGAGATGAAGAGATTCAGGGAGGAGCTGAGGTATTTCTGAACTAAGAGAAGAAGAAGATGAAGAGAGAGGAACTTCCTGATTCACAGTTCAATATACAAACCATGATCATCACCTTTGTTCAACATGGTGTCACTGTCTTACTCTGTGTTTTCTCTACTGTTTCTGTTCACTCTAACGGGTATGTTAGAATTTTCAGCACAAAACATCCAATAACATCTGAATGTGAATTTGTTTGTTGGGTCTTTTACATCATGAAATAACAGAATTATTTTTCATTTAGGCATCAACTGTGAAGAACTGACTCCAGTCAACACTGAAGAGTTCAGTTTAAAAGGCAGCACTGTTACTCTGTCCTACAAATACACCAAACAATCAAATGATTATTTCTTCTGGTATCGACAATATCCAGGAAAACCACCAAAGTTCATCATCTCGCACTCTGCTTCAGGACAACTAATGTCAGATCCAATCCCTGGACTGAAGATTAATGTGGAGAAAAACCAGATCAACATGAACATCTCCTCTGCTGCAGTGACAGACTCTGCTGTGTACTACTGTGCTGTGAAGCCCACAGTGACAGGAAACACCAAGACTGTACAAAAACCTCTGGAGCAAAAAGAAAACTCCACAACATCCACTAGAAGGAGTCACACACTGTTACACTTCAGAGTTTTCTTATGATCCAGATGAGATGCTTGTCACTGATGAAACACAGTTGTAATAAAGAACCTTAAAAATGAAGATCATCTGAAGCTCCACCTTCTCACAGCAGAGGTGGTTCCTTATCAGAGAACTCTTTAATTCCAGTTGTGTTTTTTGTTATTCAGACTGAGACAAAGATTCTGCATTTCACAAGCAGATTCAGGTGTCAGAAGGATTGTGTCAAAATGTGTAGCATGCAGAAAAGTATCATTTAATGCGGGAGAATGGCAAGTCTGCCTCAAGATCAAAAGATGCCTGACAAGCCACCATTCACTCATGTGGGCAAAGACTGTTTCGGACCATTTGAAGTTAAGTGTGGGTGGAGTGTTGTTAAAAGATATTGTGTTTTGTTTACATGTCTTACAGTCAGTCCCATTCACATTGAAGTGGCCATTCACTTGACACTGATCCGTGCCTGAATGCATTGAGAAGGTTTATGGCCAGTGTTAGGAAGCCTGACCAGAGTGGCTCGGAATGTGGAAGGAGGCAGACGGGGGAGACTTCTTCAAGGTAAAAAAAAAAAGGTGTTTATTTACAAAAAAGTGGCACCATGCTCCACGTGTAACTGAAAATATTTACAGAAAAACAAATAAACAAAGTTAACTTGTCTTAAGTGAACAGAATTCAATTCACATTAACTCAAAGTAATGTAGCATCAAGTGCACACAGTAGGGGAGGGCGTATCGATCTAAATATCAAGAGTATCGATACCAAGGTGAGTATTGGTATCGGATCAATAGTTGCATGATGAGATACTGCAGTTTCTCTTCTGTCGTCCAGCAATTTACTCGGGCACCTCAAGGGACTCTTTCTTGGAGGGCTTTGTGAGCTGAGAGCCAAAGTTTAGGAATGAGAGCCAATTGTAGTTTACACTTTATTTGCACTCCTGACTTTATTTTTGTGTTGTTATACTTTTATGTTGAAATTGTTACATTTATATTTTGTTACATTGTGGCTTTTTTGTTATTTTGCACTCTTTTTCACCAGTGACTTTTTTCTGAAACAAAGCATTATTTTATTGTATATTTGATTGTTTGTATTGGCTTGTTGTTAATATGGAACCTCTAACTGGCAAGCTGACCTTTGACGATGGAGATACTGCGGGATTTGTTTGGTTTGTTTGTCCATTCGTGCCCAATTGATGTTTAAGAATAATTGGCAGCAGATTTAAGTTTCTATTTGATAATATTTCTGTTTATGAATAACAATCTTGCTTAATGTATTATGAGGTAATGAACGGAATGTAAGTGCCATTTGCCTGTTTTATGTTAATTTATTCTGAAGGAGATCTGGCAGAAAGTCATTACAGGAAGTGCTATGTGTGAAGCATGTAAAATTTGAAACCTTAAGACTGAGGTCTGGTGACGGGTCTGCCCAGGTGCCACCCCAGATGATTGACATATCACGGCACCACACGTCTTGTCGAAAGGCAAGAGTCAAAGACTCTTAGTGTTGCTGGAGTGCTTTTAGCCAATATCAACAAAGTGATGAAAAAGAAGGATAAATCCACTTCATGGGCAGTGAAATCCTCATTTTAAAGTAAGGTGGTGCGGTGGTGTCCTAATGAGGCATTGTTTAAAATCACTTTTGTGTTCAGATAGGTGGTTGTTTTGCCAAAGGCCACGGGTATCAAACTAACATTAATGTTACATCTCATGGCGTCTACAGATGACCAGTGTCGGCTTCCAACAGCCGCTCCACATTAACGTCTGCATTTATTTTGGGTTTCTATTTATACTGACGTGTTTCTCCAGTGATTTTAGAGGAATTAAAATAGCAGACAATCAGCCAGCTAGCTGTTTCATGCTCTGTTGGCCTAAATGAAATGTAATGTGAACACAGTAGCTACCCTGTCAATTAGATGAAATGTTTGAATACTAAACTTACATCTACAGTGGTCTATTTGCCCTGACATTTGGTAAGGGATGCTAGGACTAACAAGACTGGCTTATTTTTTCACAGGGTCAGTTGAGAATAAAAAGACAAGGGGACAAGAGAAGTGACTGATTTTTAAAGAGAACCAAGTCAGTCAAAGATAGGATAGACAGCAGCAGTCCTGGCAGCTCCAACCCTGGGACAAGTCAGGAGAGAGAATGTGAGGCACAACACAGCCCATCATCACCAGGTCATAGCATCTACAGAAGCAGTCACATGCTCAGTTCAGTAATTAAGTTTAGTTTTAGATATTGTGAAATGTTGGTTAATGATGTGTGTTTTTTTTTCAATGGTGGTTGCATTTTTATTTTGATTACACTATACAATGTAGTTCCATCAAAGGAGGACACAGAGGCCTCTGATTCTGACGAGGATGTTGGTGAGCCAGAAGAGCCAGACCCTGAGCCAGCTGTGTCCAGCACAGCTTTTGTTTGTCCATGAGGACCCAGTGGTAGGTCTCCTTACCTGAAACTTACTAGCTATAGCTGCAGTTATCGTCTAATAATCTTCTGGATCCCTTAACTGTCTTCCATGACCATTTTGTGTGTGTGTGTGTGTGTGTGTGTGTGTGTTTGTGTGTGTGCATTTTCACCTTTTTTGTAAAAATGACATTGTCATTGAAAAATAGTTGCCAACCACATTTTGTACTTGTTAATAAACTGCAAATTATACACACAAATCTCATCTCCTGTGTGCTTAGTATGTACATTTCAAAATTTGAAAATTTTAGAATCCGATTGCAATTGATTGGTCGAAATAAATTCATTTTCATAGTCTGTGGAGCCCCCCGGCCACCCCAAGGATGAAAGTCTAGCTTCGCCACTGCCTGTTAGTCTGTGATTTCTTTTGGTGTACCATGGGGTTCAATTCTAGTTCCACTCATTTCCTTTTGCATGTTGCAAGTTATTGGCACAATATTCAAAATTTCCATTTGTGTTTACATATTTGAATCAAGTTCTGCATGGTAGCTGATTTATTGCATGTTACATGCTGCTGTTCAAAACATTCCTCACTGTCTGAGTCAAAAACAGAAGCTGAAATCAGGTGAAATTTAACATTTCTGAGCTGACTTCTGTTACTACCTTCATCAGACATTGTGATGGAATCTGCTAATATCAGTTGGTTGGTGAATGCTTTAAATTATCTCAAGTTTTTGTAGCTTGTTAGCATTAAAACATGTCCCACCTCCAGCTGGAACAAAATGCTGCCACATGTCTGTTTTTAATCAGGAGGGAATGTAAAAGAGAAGTGGACATACATATGTGTGCTGTGTGGCCCAGAGTGACTGTAAACCCACAGTGTCTGCACAAAAATGCAAGCTGACATGCTGACAAGCTGCTGGGAGCCTTTTTAAATTTTGCCTCCACTAGAGGGCGACATTATGGAGTAGGCGGTGCACTAATTCTGCACTGTGTTCCATCATTCTGTCAATAACTGCTGCTGTGAAAAGAACAAGTCTCAGACTGAATGTTGAAGTTTCTCCTGTTGATTTCAACCTTGTTGTAGAGATGGAACATTGGCTGTGGATTATTCTCGCTGCTCTTTTCTTTGGTGAGATAGAAATCACAACATGTTCCCTCTTCAAACTGTTTTACCAAATTTTGGTGGATGTTAATGTGCAGTGGCATGAAGGGCATTTTATTCTATGCTAACCAGGAGGAAATGTAACAGAGAGAAAAAAAAACCATAAACATTACCTTTATTCAACATGCTGTCACTGTATTACTCTGTGTTTTCTCTACTGTTTCTGTTCACTCTAACAGGTGTGTTCGATTATACAGCACAAAATACTTTCATTCAAATAATATCTGAATGTGAATTGTTTGTTGAGTTATCACAGCATAACCTTTGTTTTCATTTAGGCATCAACTGTGAAGAACTGACTCCAGTCAACACTGAAGAGTTCAGTTTTGAAGGCAGCACTGTTACTCTGTCCTACAAATACACAAGTGATTCATCAAGTGATTATTTCTTCTGGTATCGACAATATCTAGGAAAAGCACCAGAGTTCATTATCTCTCACACAGGGACAGGACAACTAATATCAGATCCCATCTCTGGATTTGAGATTAACGTGAGGAAAAACCAGGTGAACATGAACATTGTCTCTGCTGCAGTCACAGACTCTGCTGTGTACTACTGTGCGCTGAGGCCCACAGTGACAGGAAACACCAAAACTCTGTACAAAAACCTCTGGAGAAAAGAGAAAACTGCACAACATCCACTAGAATTTTACAGGGAAACATTGTGGGAGGATTCACATGAGCAGAGAATCCACATCAGTGACAAACTCACTGGATGATGATTAAACAGAAGACACTAATGAAAACAAATGAGCTGACATTGCCTTTTATTCCTCTTATTCATACACTGTGGGTCATTAGGCTACTCTGACAATGAGCTTCAGGCTTCCATTGTTCAGTATCCTTGGAAGCTGCATGTAGAACTTCACACAAAGTACACAGAAAGCGCTAATGAAGCATTAACTTATACAACACTTGGGTCAAGCCACAACTGACAATCACATACATACTGTACCTGACAGGGAATCAACACTGCAAACATGATGTCTCTGTTCATCTCAGTGCTGCTGGCTGCTATTGGCCTTGGTATGAACACAACTCTGTTTCTCTGGTATCAATCCAACACTGACATGATTCTTTTACTGCACACTGAGACTGTTTGTTGGTGTTTTACAGAATGCAGAGCACAAAAAGAAAACGTACATCAACCAAAAGGAGATGTGTCTGCTGCTGAAGGAGAGGCAGTTACACTTGGCTGTCTATATGACAGCAGTTCACCAAGTAACTATCTCTTCTGGTACAAACAGGATGGAAACAACAGTCCCAAATTCATCATGAGCCGCATTAAACTGAATGAAGGGAACACAGCAGATGACTACAGGGAGAGATTTTCATCAACTCTGAATTCCACCTCAAGATCAGTTCCTCTGAAGATCCAGAAGCTCCAGCTGTCTGACTCTGGTGTGTACTACTGTGGTCTGAGGCCCACAGTGACAGGAAACCCCAAAACGCTGTACAAAAACCTCTGGAGCAAAGAAAAAACTCCACAACACCCACTAGAGGGAGTCACACACACTCTTATGATCCAGTCGAGATTTTCTTGACTGAAGAAAAAGCAGCAGAGAAATTTAGTGTTTGCTGTTTCATAAATTTCTGACATTCTGATGATTGTGTTGTGGGATCATAACTTTGTACTGATTGTTTAAAAGAAAAAAAATGCCTGTAGGCTTTGCCTATTGCCATTATAACTGTTTTAAAAGTGATTTTTTGAAATGACATAAAAAAAACATGAACGCAATGATTCAGAGAAAAAGACAACATATAAGAGTGAAGCTGAATGACAATACAGCCACATTATTATTCTATTCTATTGTCATGTCTCCTACATTAATGTATGATATAGATTAAGGACATGTTAAGAAAACTATTCTGGATGCAGAAGTATTCTTACTGTGTGAAGGCAGATCATCTCTAAAAAGATGATCAGCTTAATGTTGAGGAGAAGGTTGTTGCAGTCTGTCTGTTTAGCTTCAACAACTCCAAAGACATGTTGCTTCACCTACTTTTTATCTCACTTCACAGGTGAGTTTTTCAGCAAAACAAGGTTTACAACAATTAAACATTCGATTTTTACAGGGAACATATATGAATTAGCAAAAATTAAATCAAAAACTGATTATGCCTGAAAATATTAGAATTGCACAACACCAATCAAACCTAAACTGTGTTTTAAGGGGCTCATTACAATCGAGTCATGATCTCAGCTACAGTTGAGCTGTTACTGTACACAGATGAATGCTGTACAGTAACAATTCCCACTTCTCCTCTCAGTCTCATGGACAATGTTGATTTAATGGCTTCATTTTCTCTACTTTTTCCAGGTTTGAAAGATGAAGACAAAATCTTTCCTGTAAGAGATGAAATCAGTGGAAGAGAAGGAGAATCTGTCACACTCAGATGTGAATATGGGACAACATTAAGGAGTGTTTGGCTTCACTGGTACAGATATCACTCTGACCTTCATGCACCTCAGTTTATTCTATAGTTTATATAATCCCAATCCAATAACATGATTCTAAAACGACATCTTCATCAACTGAATTGATCCCAAAGAATTTAACCCTGGCAGACACAGCTCTCTACTACTGTGCTATAAACACACAATGATACAAAGTATAGAAGAGGCTGTACAAATACCTGAACACAGATATCTGACTACTCCTCTAAGAGGAGGGAAGTGGTTTTCAATCGACAGCTTTGTATCAGATGGATTCTGTTAATTCCTGTTTTATCACTGTGGTTACAGCTGCTAATGAAACATTGTGGGAGGATCAACATGAGCAGAGAATCCACGTCAGTGACAAACTCACCAGATGATGTCTCAAGGAAGTTTTAATTGAAATCAACTGGACTTATTTTGTAGGTCTTTGAAGATGTTCGGCCTCTCATCCAAAAGGCTTCATCACTTCATGCTAGTCTGACCAGGGTGAGCTCGTCTGACAAACTGGTGTAGAGATCCATGGTATTTAACCTCAGAGGATTGTCAGGGATTGTCAGAAGGCCAATGATGTCATAGGGTCATTAGTGTGCAACGACAGTCGTTATAGACATAGTTGCCTCAACAACAACGTGTTATGATCCATGTCCTTTTGGGTTTCTGCCTGGTGTTATCTGTTAGGGCTCCCCCTGGTGTTCTTCCCCCGCTTTTGGTTAATCACCTGACTAATTCCTCGCACCTGTGTCTCGTTTGCTCATCACTCCCCAGTGTATTTAAACCCTGCTTCACACTTCCCTGCTGTCGAATCGTGACCATTTCATGCCCAAGCCGAGATCTCTGTACGCTTAGCCTGATCTGTTATCGTAGACCCAGTTTTGCCTGACCACCGTTTATTGCTCTAGCCCCTCGGATTTGTTTGCTGATTCTCTGGTTTTTCTGACTCGGACTCTTTGACTACGCCTCTGGTTTTGCTGCTCTGGTTTTCTGACCCTGTTTACGGACTTGTGATACGGATTTTTGGATTTGCGGATTTTGGACTGTCGCTAATAAAGATCATTGTCAGCACACACTGTCTTGCGACTGGTTCCTGTACTGATCATCACAGTACGATTCGACCACCATGGAACCAGCAGGCAGTGCGCAGCTACAAGCGGCAGTGGATAGGCGGGACGCCGTGCTGGAGGCGCAACAGCGACAACTCCTGGCCCTCTCGCAACATCTGCAGATGCTGACCCACCGCATGGCTGGCTTGGCTGCCACCGTCAGAGGCAACCAGCTCACCCCCCCCTCTTCATCCATCTGCTCCCCCTGCTCCCAGCTCCGCCGCTCCTTCGACGACACACGAACCACGTCTTCCACCACCAGAGAAATACGACGGGGAGCCTGGGTCCTGCCGGGCCTTCCTAACCCAGTGTAAGCTTATCTTCAGTTTACAACCAGCCACCTTTCTCAACGAAGCAATCCCGGTCGCCTACATCATCACCCAGCTTACCGGGAGGGCCAAACAGTGGGCTACAGCGGCCTGGGAGGCTGACTTACCATGCGTCCAGAACTCTACTCGGCTGGCCGAGGAGATGAAGAGAGTTTTCGATCGGTCCAAGCACGGCCAGGAGGCAGGAAGAGGGCTGCTTCAGCTACGTCAGGGCGCGCAGGTCAGTTTCGGACTACTCCATCGAGTTCCAGACGCTAGCCACTGACAGCGGCTGGGGAGAACGTGCCCTGTATGATGCATTCCTCCACGGTCTCGCTGAAGGCATCAAGGACGAGTTACTGACCCGTGACCTCCCTGATGATTTGAATCGGGTTATAGAACTGGCTATCCGTGTAGGTTCACGCCTAGAGGAACACGGGCGCCAGGCCCGCCTGAGCCCCCACCGTCAGCCATCCCTGCTCCCCTGCTTCTGGTCCAAGGTTGCCTTCGGGGCACCACACCCCCCACACCCGCCCTGGAGGCAGAGCCTGTTATGATCCATGTCCTTTTGGGTTTCTGCCTGGTGTTATCTGTTAGGGCTCCCCCTGGTGTTCTTCCCCCGCTTTTGGTTAATCACCTGACTAATTCCTCGCACCTGTGTCTCGTTTGCTCATCACTCCCCAGTGTATTTAAACCCTGCTTCACACTTCCCTGGTGTCGAATCGTGACCATTTCATGCCCAAGCCGAGATCCTGTGCACGCTTAGCCTGATCTGTTTTCGTAGACCCAGTTTTGCCTGACCACCGTTTATTGCTCTAGCCCCTTGGATTTGTTTGCTGTTTCTCTGGTTTTTCTGACTCGGACTGTTTGACTACGCCTCTGGTTTTGCTGCTCTGGTTTTCTGACCCTGTTTACGGACTTGTGATCTGGGATTTTTGGATTTGCGGATTTTGGACTGTCGCTAATAAAGATCATTGTCAGCACTCGCTGTCTTGCGACTGGTTCCTGTACTGATCATCACAGTGCGATTCGACCACCATGGAACCAGCAGGCAGTGCGCCTTCTTCTAGCGGCAGTGGATAGGCGGGGCGCCCGTGCTGGAAGCGCAACAGCGACAACTCCTGGCCCTCTCGCAAACATCTGCAGATGCTGACCCACCGCATGGCTGACTTGGCTGCCACCGTCAGAGGCAACCAGCTCACCCCCCCTCTTCATCCATCTGCTCCCCTGCTCCCAGCTCCGCCGCTCCTTGACGACACACGAACCATGTCTTCCACCACCAGAGAAATCTGACGGGGAGCCTGGGTCCTGCCGGGCCTTCCTAACCCAGTGTAAGCTTATCTTCAGCTTACAACCAGCCACCTTTCTCAACGAGCAATCCCGGTCGCCTACATCATCACCCAGCTTACGGGAGGGCCAAACAGTGGGCTACAGCGGCCTGGGAGGCGGACTTACCATGCGTCCAGAACTCTACTCGGCTGGCGAGGAGATGAAGAGAGTTTTCGATCGGTCCAAGCACGGCCAGGAGGCAGGAAGAGGGCTTCTTCAGCTACGTCAGGGCGCAGGTCAGTTTCGGACTACTCCATCGAGTTCAGGCGCTTGCCACCGACAGCGGCTGGGGAGAACGTGCCCTGTATGATGCGTTCCTCCACGGTCTCGCTGAAGGCATCAGGGCGAGTTACTGACCCGCGACCTCCCTGATGATTTGAATCGGGTTATAGAACTGGCTATCCGTGTAGGTTCACGCCTAGAGGAACACGGGCGCCAGGCCGCCCGAGCCCCACCGTCAGCCATCCCCTGCTCCCCTGCTTCGTCCAAGGTTGCCTTCAGGGCACCACACCCCCACACACCCCCCGGAGGCAGAGCCCATGCAGATAAATCGAGCACGTCTTTCTAAAGAAGAACGAGAAAGAGCGGATCAGAGAACAAGCGTGTCTGTACTGTGGGGGGTTGGACACTTCAAGATCGGGTGCCCAGTAAAAGGCAGCCCACAGTGAGGAGAGGGCGCGCTCGTGGGCGCAATGTCGTGGAATCCTCCTCGAGGCGCGCCCAGCCTACCAGTGACCTTAGAGTGGGATGGGGGCTCTAAGGGAACTAGGGCTCTGGTGGACTCAGGAGCAGAAGAGAGCTTCCTGGACTTAAAAGGCGGCTAAGCGCTGGGGCATTCCCTGGGTGGTGCTCTCTCAACCACGGGTGGCGGTCTCTCTGGGCGGCGGAGGATCGGCCGCATCACCCATGCTACAGTTCCCTAAAGATGCTAGTCTCCGGTAACCACCAGGAACTCATCAGTTTCCTGATCGTCAACTCCCCCGTTCACCAGTCATCCTTGGCCACCCATGGATGACCATCCATAACAGTCATAGACTGGGAGAGACATGAAATCATGGGCTGGAGCCCGCCTGCTCGCAGACATGTCTTCAGCAAGCCCACACACGGTTCCAGTTGCTCAGGCGGAGCCAATTCCTAATCTGGAAGAGGTTCCCCCTGAGTATCTTGACTTAAAAGAAGTATTCAGTAAGGCACGCGCCACTTGTCTGCCACCCCACCGTCCATATGATTGCCCCATTGATCTGAAGCCAGGGCAACACCCCCTCGAGGTAGGCTGTTCTCCCTGTCACTCCCGAGACTGAAGCGATGGAGAAATACCTTAGCGAGTCCCTGGCTGCGGTATCATCCGCCCATCTTAAATCGCCAGCTGGGGCAGGTTTCTTTTTGTTAACAAGAAGGGCGGTTCCCCTCGTCCTTGTATTGATTACCATGGCCTCAATGACATCACTGTCAAGAACCGTTATCCCCTTCGCTCATGTCCACTGCCTTGAGCTTCTCCAGGGAGCCACCATTTTCACCAAGTTGGACTTACAAAATGCCTACCACCTTATACGCATAAGGGAGGGAGATGAATGGAAGACGGCTTTTAACACTCCCACAGGCCACTGGGAGTACCTGGTTATGCCCTTTGGCCTAACTAATGCCCCAGCAGTCTTCCAGGGAATGGTTAACGATGTGTTAAGAGACATGATTAATAAGTTTGTCTTTGTCTACTTGGATGACATTTTGATTTTTTCCGTTCCCCGAACAACATACAGAGCATGTGCGGCAGGTGCTCAAGCGATTGCTGGAGAATCGGCTGTTTGTCAAGGCTGAGAAGTGCGAATTCTCGTGCACCAGCACCACCTTTTTAGGGTTCAGGATTTCAGCGGGAAGCATTGGCATGGATCCCTCCAAGGTCGAGGCTGTAACCGAATGGCCCCAGCCAGAAGACCGTAAGTCATTGCAGCGCTTCCTGGGATTTGCCAACTTCTATCGAAGATTCATCAGAAACTACAGCACAGTTGCCGCTCCTCTCACCGCCCTGACCTCCACCAAAGCCAAGTATTCCTGGGGCAGGGAAGCCGAGACTGCATTCCAGCAAATGAAGAAACTATTTACGACTGCGCCCATCCTCATTCACCCAGACCGGAGGCACAGTTCATCGTGGAAGTTGATGCTTCTAGCATTGGGGTGGGGGCCGTCCTGTCCCAGAGATCATCACAGGATGGAAAGGTGCACCCCTGTGCGTTCTTTTCCCATCGCCTAACCCCTTCTGAACAGAATTATGACATAGGCAATCGCGAGCTCTTGGCAGTCAAGCTGGCCTTGGACGAATGGAGGCAATGGCTGGAGGGTGCCCGGGTCCCTTTCCTGGTGTGGACTGATCACAAGAACTTGGAATAGTTACGGATGGCCAAGCGGTTGAACCCTCGCCAGGCCAGGTGGGCCATGTTCGAATTCCATCTGGCGTATCGCCCGGGCTCCAAGAATGTTAAACCAGACGCTCTATCCAGAAGGTTTGATCCACCGGGGAAGGACCCAGCTCCCGACACTATCCTCCCGTCCAACATTTTCATTAATGCGGTTGACCTCGAGATTGAGGACTATGTGAGGCGTGCCCAGGAGGGGCCCGCGGCACCAAGTGCATGCCCTAGTGGGTGCCTCTACATACCCGCCAGTGCACGATCCCAGGTCCTTGAGTGGGGACACGCCTCCAACCTCTCCTGCCACCCGGGGAGAAGTCGCACATATGACTTTATCCTGCGCAAGTTCTGGTGGCCAGAACTAAGAAGAGATGTGCAAGACTACGTCTCAGCCTGCTCGGTCTGCGCCCAAGCAAAGGTAAACCACCAACCGCCGCAAGGTCTCCTGCAACCACTAACCATTCCCAGCCGTCCCTGGTCACATATAGCACTAGATTTCATAACAGGTTTACCCACTTGCAACCACCACACCAGCATTCTTACCATCGTCGACCGGTTCTCTAAGGCCGTACACTTTGTTCCTCTCAACAAGTTACCTTCTGCCCAGGAAACAGCCACACTACTCATCAACACGTAATCAGATTACATGGCATCCCCTCCGACATCGTCTCAGACCGCGGTCCCCAATTCTCCGCTAGCTTTTGGAAAGCCTTTTGCACTCTCCTAGGTACATCTGTAAGTTTATCCTCCGGTTTTTCACCCCCAATCCAATGGCCAGACCGAGCGGGCTAATCAATCTCTTGAGACTGTCCTTAGGTGCATGTGTGCCCGAAACCCAGCTTCCTGGAGCCAGCAGTTGCCGTGGGCCGAGTACGCCATCAACAGTCACACCTCCGCCTCGTCCAAGTTATCCCCCTTCGAGTGCTGTTTGGGGTACCAACCTCCTCTGTTCCCGAGTCAAGAGAAAGAGGTGGGGGTTCCGTCTGCTGAGGCCTTCATCCGCAGATGCAGAAGGACCTGGAGCATTACACGCTCCAATCTGTTGAAAGCGGCTGCTCGGATGAAGGAACGGGCGGACAGGAGGCGTACTCCGGCTCCAGTTTATCTCGTGGGGCAACGTGTGTGGCTGGCTGCCAAGGACATTCCACTGAAGCGGGGCATGCGTAAGTTGGCTCCTCGCTACATTGGTCCATTCACCATTGTCAAGGTTATCAGCCCCTCTGCAGTCAGACTTCGGCTTCCCGCTACTATGAGTAAGATACACCCCACATTCCATGTTTCACGTATTAAACCGGTGGTCACTCACCCCTGTGTTCCGCCCTGAGCCCCCTCCGCCCCAGCATCATCGAGAATGGAGAGACATACAAGGTCCGGAGCATCCTGGACTGTCGTCGTCGGGGCCGGGGCCTTCAGTACCTCATTGGCTGGGAGGGCTACGGTCCCGAGGAGAGAAGCTGGACACCGGCCAGGTTCATTCTGGACAAGGACATGATAAAGGACTTCCACAGGACTCATCCCAAACCACCTATTAAAACGCCGAGAGGCGTTTCTTAAGGGAGGGGGTACTGTTATGATCCATGTCCTTTTGGGTTTCTGCCTGGTGTTATCTGTTAGGGCTCCCCCTGGTGTTCTTCCCCCGCTTTTGGTTAATCACCTGACTAATTCCACGCACCTGTGTCTCGTTTGCTCATCACTCCCCAGTGTATTTAAACCCTGCTTCACACTTCCCTGGTGTCGAATCGTGACCATTTCATGCCCAAGCCGAGATCCCTGTACGCTTAGCCTGATCTGTTATCGTAGACCCAGTTTTGCCTGACCACCGTTTATTGCTCTAGCCCCTCGGATTTGTTTGCTGATTCTCTGGTTTTTCTGACTTGGACTGTTTGACTACGCCTCTGGTTTTGCTGCTCTGGTTTTCTGACCCTGTTTACGGACTTGTGATACGGATTTGCGGATTTTGGACTGTCGCTAATAAAGATCATTGTCAGCACACACTGTCTTGCGACTGGTTCCTGTACTGATCATCACACAACGTTCACAAATGGCCTCATGTTACTCCAATGACTCTCGTCACAACACAATAGAGCACTAAATGAAGTTGAAACTACCATCCCTAACAACTGTAACTCCTACGACCTGGGCAAACGAGAATGTTCACAGCCTCACTGGATGATGATTAAACACAATACACTATGAACACAAATGAGCTGACACTGACTTTAATCCTCACATGTCTTCACTGACATCTTCAACACATCACTGAGCCAGACTGTTGTCCCCACATGCCTCAAAGCCACTACCATCATCCCTATCCCAAAAAAATCATCTCCCTCCTGCTTCCATGACGACGGAGGGCACTCAGTCCCATCCTTATGAAGTGATTCAAGTAGCTCATCGTGAAGCGCATCAAGTCTGCCTTCCCCTTCTCCCTGGACCCTTTCCAGTTTGCGTATCGGTCCAACAGCTACACCAATGATGTCATCTCCACTGCCCTCCACTCAGCCCTTGAACACCTAGAGACTAAAGACCCCTACGTTAGAAAGCTGTTCATCAACTTGAGCTCAGCATTCAATATAATCATCCCTCAACAGCTCATTCACAAATTGGACCAGCTGGGGATGAATACTTCTATGTGCAACTGTCTACTGGACTTCCTGACCGGGAGACCTGAGTCTGTAGGGGCCGGCAGCAACACCTCCAGCACAATCACTCTGAACATGGGAGGCCCCAAGGATGTGTGCTGAGCTGCCTCCTCTTCACCCTGCTGACCCACCACTGCACACTGAAAGATCCAACATCTTCACCGAGTTTGCGGATGACACCACCGTGGTAGGTCTCATCAACAACAACAACGAGACAGCCTGCAGGAATGAGGTGAGCCAATTGGCCACATGGTGCAAAGACAAACAATCTCTGTCAAAATGTGGAGAAGACATTGGAGATTGTTATGGACTTCAGGAGAGCGCACATCCAGCATGCTCCTTTAACAATCAATGGTGCTGCAGTGAAGAGAGTGAGCAACACCAAGTTCCTGGGTGTGCACATCTCTGAAGATCTAACTTGGAGTAAGAACACTACATCACTGGCCAAAAAAGCCCAACAGTGCCTGTACTCCCTCCACAAACTGAAAAGAGCCAGTGCCCCAGCCCCCATCATGCACACCTTCTACAGAGGCACCATCAAGTCTATCCTGACCAGCTGCATCACTGTGTGGTACGGTGCCTGTACACACAACCCTCCACACTGCACTCATAACCCTCCCTGCCTCCACCTCAACAACTGACATCACTCCCACCCCTACAGACTGTCCACCTCTGTATCAGCCACTTCATGTCCCCCCACCCCGGGACCTAACCAGGGACCTCTTTTGCCCATTTGCACTGTTTACTGCCTTTAACTGCAATGTAATGACATTATTCATTGCACTCACTTGCACTTAATCATTGCAAACACTATCACTATATCTTTGCACTATCATAACACTGCCTTTAAAAAATATATTATACTTTTACTTGCACTGTGGGTCCAAGAGGACCATAATTTCAAATGTGCTGTTTGTCCTCTATGTGTAACATAACTGACAATAAAGCTGACTTTGACTTTGACTTTATATACTGTGGGTCATTAGGCAACAATGAGCTGCTTCCATTGTTCAGTTAACATGGAAGCATGTAGAACTTCACACCAAGTACACACTCAAGAATTAACTAATACAACTTGGAAGCCATAAATTTATTTTTTTACTCACTGAAATTTGAAGAAAAAATATGTTGTCTGTTGGTGTTTTACAGAACGCAGAGCACAAGAAGAAAATGTACATCAACCAAAAGGAGATGTTACTGCTGCTGAAGGAGAAGCAGTTACACCTGGCTGTCTGTATGATAGCAGTTCAACAAGTAATTATCTCTTCTAGTACAAACATGATGGAAACAACAGTCCCAAATTCATCCTGGATCCCTGGATGAAGGGAACACAGCTGATGACAACAGAGAGAGATTTACATTGACTCTGAATTGCAACTCATGATCAGTTCCTCTGAAGATCCAGAAGCTTCAGCTGTCTGGTTCTGCTGTGAACTGCTGTGAGGCCCACAGTGACAGGAAAAAACAAAACTGTAAAAAAAAAAAAAAAACAACAACAAACAAACAAACATTACAGTTCACTGGAACATTCATGAGAGGGAGTCACATGCTGTTACACTTCAGTGGTTTCTTATGATCCAGTCAAGAGCATGGTGCAACACATCCAGAGCAGACCTGAGTTGCAAATGTGGCTGATACAAAGAAGATAAAGAACTGCATGCACCATCTCTGTGTTTTATGTTGTTTTATTTTGAAGGAGATCTGGCAGGAAGTCATTAAAGGAAGCTTTATGTGTGAAGTATCTAAAATTTGTTAATGAATGAGGGATTGCTTTACTCTGGGTGATGATGTGCTGAATCAAACAGTGTCTCGTTCATGGGTGGTTATATGAGTGCCACATATAGCTGCAACAGTAAGTCAAACTCCAAGCTTATAAAAAAATGAGACGACCACGTGACAAGAAAAAGAGCAAGAAAGACAAGCTGTTACAGAAAAGTGCCAGAAGATATAGAGTGTGATGAGACGGATGGATGTTTGGTCTAAAGAAGATAACCCTCGTGTTGAAAGCTCGTCAAGCTCTGTGTCATCGACCTTTCTTCATGAGGGTCCCCAAACTTTTTTCTCTGGGGGCCACATTGTCGTTCCTGACTGTGATGAGGGGCCGGGATGAATTATGTGGGCTGTATAATAGGTCACAATTCCTGGCACAAAATTGTAATCATTGCAAGTGATTTGCGAAAGTAGTGAGTACTTCACATTATTTTTCAATTTGAAATACCACAGGTATTCCTTTTATTTTCTAATAACAACCATGTAAAAAAATAGCATTATATTAACAATAATATTCAGAGTAAGGCTTAGCTATTAGTTATAATTATGCACCATACACGTCACATGAGCTGATTGCATAAAAAAAAAACATTGAAATTACAGTAAGAGCAACGATGAACTGAACTGAATTGCATTAGAATAGCTCACATGTAGGTTAATAAATAAAATAAATTGGCCAATAATAATAATAATATTTTTAAATAAATTGCCATGGCCAATATTTCAAGAATATATTGATGTTTTTGTTGAACTGGATTTGTACTTGTTGTAGCCTGGGTTGTGAGGCAGGATAGATGGACAGTGATCTTTGAGGTCAGTAGTTGCAATCCCCTCTCTTGCTGTCTGGAAACCTGGCATAAAGGGATGACATTGGACACATTCAGTAAATGACAAGAATATGCTGCATGTTGTTCCTTGTGATGTGATTTTACAAATACAGTGCAGCTGTAGCAAATTAAAAGATTATTCATATTTCATGTTTACAGCCATGTACAATTGTAATGGTTAAAATGAGTATATTTACCATATCAGTGTGAACTGTGTGCTTGCTTCTGACTGGTAAGAAGTCCGATGTCAGGGTGTAGCCTAGTGGTAGCCAGTCTCAAAGTGTGATGCAAATGTTCATCTGAGAGTCTGTTCCTTGTTGGATTTTTTATTTGCTTCATGCGGGAAAACGTCTGCTCGCATATGTAGGTGCTGCCAAAAACGGTAAACATCTTCAGAGCATGCTGTTTAATGTTTGGGTAAGTGCCCTCTGGTAGCGCAGCATAGAACTGAAGGAGACAGTCAGGCTTGAATGCGTCTTTAAGGACATCACAATTCTGCAGCTCGGCTAATTCAAACTGAAGAGAGGGAAGTGCGTCGTCTATGTCAGTAGCAAAGGGTTTTGGAACAGACGTATTTCCTTGTTGTTGACATGAAGCTCGCGGAAACGCACACTAAATTCTCGCTGCAGCATTTCCAGGGCATCCTTGCACTTCGCGACTGGGAAAGGGGCGGCTGGTTTCTCGGCGCAGTAGCTTTGCGTGGCAGGGAGATGCGTGAAGTCCAGCTTTTGGACCTGTCGCACAAGCAGCTGCAGTTTGACCTCGAAGGCTTTGATGTGGGAATACATGTCGCTGATGAGATTCCCTTTGCCTTGGAGCTGTAGGTTGAGGTGGTTCAACATTTCAGTCACATCAGTTAAAAACGCGAGGTCCCATTTCCATTCTGGTTCGGTCAGCTCTTGTACCGTTTCACCTTTAGACTGGAGGAAAGTGTTGGCTGACGTTGGATCAGCTTGTCAAGTGGCGTAATTCGGTCATAAAAATGCGTCATATAAATAATACAGACTCGCGTATACAATTAAATAAAATATAAATGGTTAATACAAATATATTTTGGTGTTAAAAAAAACAATATGCATATATATGCCTATATTTATGCCTAAGGATTGCTAAAAAATGTTTGCAAGGATTGCTAATTAGGGCCAGTTCACATGGTGAGGTGCAGAGAGGTGGGGGAACTGGCCACAACAAAGGTCAAAAAAAGGTGGCTGGTCTCCCACGCTCAGACGAGACATACTGTGCAACATCTCCAATAATTACACTGCCACTATATAAACTGGGTGAAGACTTCAGCAGGCTGCCAGATGATTGTGCCAAACAGCCCCTTGCATATGCTTAGCTTGCCTGAAAAACTTAGCTCTGTTTTTTTTTAACTCTTTTGAACATCTTTTGCTCGACGACATTAAAGTCTTGAAAACCTTGGCTTGTGGTCTCCTGCACTCTGTGGTCCAGAACCGATCCGTAACACAACAAATTCCTGATTGAAGCTGAAAAAGGGCTAACTGTGAGACAAAACAGCATGAAGAAGTGAATTCAGACAACAGTGTATCAGTGACTGCGGCATCAGCAAATGGGAAATCCAGTTCTCTTTCATAATATTTCGCTGGATGTCTCACTGGGATGCAAGCCTCGCTGCAGCCCTCAGAAGCATTGATCTCGTCTGGTGAGACATCTCACTCATATTACTCAGAGAACCAGGATTATG
>JAFBJZ010000494.1:0-14857 GCA_016785225.1 Psettodes erumei | reverse complement strand
CATCAAAGCATTTCAGAAGTAGCAAAAAACAACAAAGAGACACAGGATGACGTCAAAGATGTTCAGAACTTTCACAAAGAGACACAATATAACTTCAAAGACATGCTAAACTACCACAAAGAGACACGATATGACTTCAAAGCATTTCAGAAGTAGCACAAAGACACACAAGATGACTTTAAAGACAAGCTAAAGTACCACAAGGAGACACAGGATGACATCAAAGCAGTTCAGAACTAGCACAAAGAGACACAATATAACTTCAAAGATATGCTAAACTACCACAAAGAGACACAGGATGACTTTAAAGACATGCTAAACTACAACAAAGAGACACAGGATGACTTCAAAGCAGTTCAGAAGTAGCACAAAGAGGCACAATATGACTTCAAAGACATGCTAAACTACCACAAAGAGACACAGGATGACTTCAAAGCAGTTAAGAACTAGCACAAAGAGACAAATATAACTTCAAATACATGCTAAACTACCACAAAGAGACACAGGATGATGTTCAAAGATGTTCAGAACTAGCACAAAGAGACACAAGGTAACTTCAAAGACATGCTAAATTTCCACAAAGAGACACAATGTAACTTCAAAGACATGCTAAATTTCCACAAAGAGACACAGGATGACTTCAAAGCAGTTAAGAACTAGCACAAATAGACACAATATAACTTCAAAGACATGCTAAACTACCACAAAGAGACACAGGATGACATCAAAGATGTTCTTAACTAGCACAAAGAGACACATAATAACTTCAACGATATGCTCAACTACCATAAAGAGACACAATATAACTTCAAAGACAAGATAAACTACCACAAAGAGACACAGGATGACGTCAAAGATGTTCAGAACTCACACATAGAGACACAGTATAAATTTAAAGACATGCTAAACTACCACAAAGAGACACAGGATGACTTCAAAGAAGTTAAGAACTAGCACGACGAGACACAATATAACTTCAAAGACATGCTAAACTACCACAAAGAGACACAGGATGATGTCAAAGATGTTCAGAAGCAGCAAAAAGAGACACAAGATGACTTCAAAGACATGCTAAACTACCACAAGGACTCACAAGATGACATCAAAGCAGTTCAGAACTAGCAAAAAGACACACAATATAACTTCAAAGACATGCTAAACTACCACAAAGAGACACAGGATGACTTCAAAGCAGTTAAGAACTAGCACAAATAGACACAATATAAGTTCAAATACATGCTAAACTAGCACAAATAGACACAATATAAGTTCAAAGACATGCTAAACTACCACAAAGAGACATAGGATGACATTAAAGATTTTCAGAACTAGCACAAAGAGACACAATGTAACTTCAAAGACATCCTAAATTTCCACAAAGATACACAGGATGACTTCAAAGCAGTGAAGAACTAGCACGAAGAGAAACAATATGACTTCAAAGCACTTCAGAAGTAGCACAAAGAGACACAATATGACTTCAAAGACATGCTTAACTACCACAAAGACTGACAAGGTGACATTAAAGCAGTTCAGAACTAACACAAGGACACACAAGATGAATTTAAGGACATGCTAAACTACCACAAAGAGACACAAGAAGACTTCAAGGACATGCTAAACTACCACTAAGAGATACAATATGACTTCAAAGACATGCTAAACTACCACAAAGAGACACAGGATGACTTCAAAGCAGTTAAGAACTAGCACAAAGAGACACAATATAAGTTCAAAGACATGCTAAACTACCACAAAAAGACACAGGATGACGTCAAAGATGTTCAGAACTAGCATGAAGAGACACAATATAACTTTAAAGACATGCTAAACTACCACAAAGAGACACAAGATGACTTCAAAGCAGTTCAGGAGTAGCACAAAGAGACACAATATGACTTCAAATACATGCTAAACTAGCAAAAATAGACACAATATAAGTTCAAAGACATGCTAAACTACCACAAAGAGACACAGGATGACTTCAAAGCAGTTCAGAACTAGCACAAAGAGACACAATATAACTTCAAAGACATGCTAAACTACCACAAAGAGACACAGGATGACTTCAAAGCAGTTCAGAACTAGCACAAAGAGACACAATATAACTTCAAAGACATGCTAAACTACCACAAAGAGACACAGGATGACTTCAAAGATGTTCAGAACTAGCACAAAGAGACACAATATGACTTCAAAGACATGCTAAACTACCACAAAGAGACACAAGATGACTTCAAAGACATGAAACTACAAAGATGACACAGGATAACGTCAAAATGTTCAGAACTAGCACAAAGAGACACAATATAACTTCAAAGACATGCTAAACTACCACAAAGAGACACAAGATGACTTCAAAGCAGTTCAGAACTAGCACAAAAGACACACAATATGACTTCAAAGACATGCTAAACTACCACAAAGAGACACAGGATGACATCAAAGCAGTTCAGAACTAGCACAAAGAGACACAAACAGGATGACTTTAAAAGACATGCTAAACTACAACAAAGAGACACAGGATGACTTCAAAGCAGTTCAGAACTAGCACAAAGAGACACAATATGACTTTAAAGACATGCTAAACTACCACAAAGAGACACAGGATGACTTCAAAGCAGTGAAGAACAAGCACAAAGAGACACAATATAACTTCAAAGACATGCTAAACTACCACAAAGAGACACAGGATGACTTCAAAGATGTTCAGAACTAGCACAAAGAGACACAAGGTAACTTCAAAGACATGCTAAACTTCCACAAAGAGACACAATATGACTTCAAAGCATGCTAAGAAGTAGCACAAAGAGACACAAATGACTTCAAAGCAGTTAAGAAACTAGCACAAAGAGACACAATATAAGTTCAAAGACATGCTAAACTACCACAAAGAGACACAGGATGACTTCAAAGCAGTTCACAACTAGCACAGAAGAGACACAATATGACTTTAAAGACATGCTAAACTACCACAAGGAGACACAAGATGACTTCAAAGCAGTTAAGAACGAGCACAAAGAGACACAATATAACTTCAAACACATGCTAAACTACCACAAAGAGACACAGGATGATGTCAAAGCAGTTCAGAACTAGCACAAGAGACACAAGATGACTTCAAAGCATTTCAGAAGTAGCATAAAGACACACAAGATGACTTTCAAGACATGCTAAACTACCACAAAGAGACACAAGATGACTTCAAAGACATGCTAAACTACCACTAAGAGACACAATATGACTTCAAAGACAGTTCTAAAGTACCACAAAGAGACACAATATGACTTCAAAGACATGCTAAACTACCACAAAGAGACACAAGATGACTTCAAAGCAGCTAGAATACCACAAAAAGACACAATATGAACTTCAAAGACAAGCTAAAGTACCACAAAGAGACACAGGATGACTGTCAAAGATGTTCAGAACTAGCAAAAGAGACACAAGATGACTTCAAAGACATGCTAAACTACCACAAAGAGACACAAGATGACATCAAAGCAGTTCAGAACTAGCAATAAGACACACAATATAACTTCAAAGACATGCTAAACTACCACAAAGAGACACAGGATGACTTCAAAGCAGTTAAGAACTAGCACAAATAGACACAATATAAGTTCAAAGACATGCTAAACTACCACAAAGAGACATAGGATGACGTTAAAGATGTTCAGAACTAGCACAAAGAGAGACACAATGCAACTTCAAAGACATGCTAAATTTCCACAAAGATACACAGGATGACTTCAAAGCAGTGAAGAACTAGCACAAATAGACACAATATAACTTCAAAGACATGCTAAACTACCACAAAGAGAAACAAGATGACTTCAAAGACATGCTAAACTACCACAAAAACACACAGGATGACTTCAAAGCAGTTAAGGACTAGCAAAAATAGACACAATATAAGTTCAAAGACATGCTAAACTACCACAAAGAGAAACAAGATGAATTCAAAGCAGTGACGAACTAGCACAAAGAGACAATATATCTTCAAAGACAAGCTAAAGTACCACAAGGAGACACAGGATGATGTCAAGGATGTTCAGAACTAGCACGAAGAGAAACAATATGACTTCAAAGCACTTCAGAAGTAGCACAAAAAGACACAATATGACTTCAAAGACATGCTACACTACCACAAAGACTGACAAGATGAAATCAAAGCAGTTCAGAACTAACACAAGGACACACAAGATGAATTTAAGGACATGCTAAACTACCACAAAGAGACACAAGAAGACTTCAAGGACATGCTAAACTACCACTAAGAGATACAATATGACTTCAAAGACATGCTAAACTACCACAAAGAGACACAGGATGACTTCAAAGCAGTTAAGAACTAGCACAAAGAGACACAATATAAGTTCAAAGACATGCTAAACTACCACAAAAGACACAGGATGACGTCAAATATGTTCAGAACTAGCATGAAGAGACACAATATAACTTCAAAGACATGCTAAACTACCACAAGGACTCACAAGATGACATCAAAGCAGTTCAGAACTAGCAAAAAGACACACAATATAACTTCAAAGACATGCTGAACTACCACAAAGAGACACAGGATGACTTCAAAGCAGTTAAGAACTAGCACAAATAGACACAATATAAGTTCAAATACATGCTAAACTAGCACAAAAGAGACACAATATAAGTTCAAGGACATGCTAAACTACCACAAAGAGACATAGGATGACGTTAAAGATGTTCAGAACTAGCACAAAGAGACACAATGTAACTTCAAAGACATGCTAAATTTCCACAAAGATACACAGGATGACTTCAAAGCAGTGAAGAACTAGCACAAATAGACACAATATAACTTCAAAGACATGCTAAACTACCACAAAGAGGAACAGGATGACATCAAATATGTTCTTAACTAGCACAAAGAGACACATAATAACTTCAACGATATGCTCAACTACCACAAAGAGACACAATATAACTTCAAAGACAAGATAAACTACCGCAAAGAGACACAGGATGACGTCAAAGATGTTCAGAACTCGGACATAGAGACACAGTATAACTTTAAAGACATGCTAAACTACCACAAAGAGACACAAGATGAATTCAAAGCAATTCAGAAGTAGCAAGAGAATTCTTCAAAGCAATTCAGAAGTAGCACAAACTCACAAAATGACTTCAAAGCAGTTAATAACTAGTACAAAGACACACAAGATGACTTTAAAGACATGCTAAACTACCACAAAGAGTCACAAGATGACTTCAAAGCAGTTCAGAACTAGCACAAAGAGACACAATATGACTTCAAAGACATGCTAAACTACTACACACAGACTGACACAAAAGATGACACAAAAAGCAGTTCAATGAAGTAGCACAAAGACACACAATGACTTTAATGTCAACTATCACAAAAAGACATGCTACAAACTACCACAAAGACAACACACAGAATATTTCAAAGACATGCTAAACTACCACGAAGTGACACAGGATGACTTCAAGGATGTTCAGAACTAGCACGAAGAGAAACAATACTTCAAAGCACTTCGAAAGTCGCATGAAGACACACAAGATGACTTTCAAGACATGCTAAACTACCACAAAGAGACACAAGATGAATTCAAAGCAGTTCAGAAGTAGCACAAAGAGACACAATATGACTTCAAAGACATGCTAAACTACCACAAAGACTGACAAGATGACATTAAAGCAGTTCAGAACTAACACAAGGTTACACAAGATGAATTTAAGGACATGCTAAACTACCGAAAAGAGACACAAGAAGAATTCAAGGACATGCTAAACTACCACTAAGTGATACAATATGACTTCAAAGACATGCTAAACTACCACAAAGAGACACAAGTTGACTTCAAAGCAGTGAAGAACTAGCACAAAGAGACACAATGTAACTTCAAAGACATGCTAAATTTCCACAAAGATACACAGGATGACTTCAAAGCAGTGAAGAACTAGCACAAATAGACACAATATAACTTCAAAGACATGCTAAACTACCACAAAGAGAAACAAGATGACTTCAAAGACATGCTAAACTACCACAAAGAGACACAGGATGACTTCAAAGCAGTTAAGAACGAGCACAGATAGACACAACATAAGTTCAAAGACATGCTAAACTACCACAAACAGACACAGGATGATGTCAAGGATGTTCAGAACTAGCACGAAGAGAAACAATATGACTTCAAAGCACTTCAGAAGTAGCACCAAAAGACACAATATGACTTCAAAGACATGCTAAACTACCACAAAGAGACACAAGATGACTTCAAAGACATGCTAAACTACCACAAAGACTGACAAGATGACATTAAAGCAGTTCAGAACTAACACAAGGACACACAAGATGAATTTAAGGACATGCTAAACTACCGCAAAGAGACACAAGAAGAATTCAAGGACATGCTAAACTACCACTAAGAGACACAATACGACTTTTAAGACATGCTAAACTACCACAAATAGACAAAAGATGACTTCAAAGCAGTGAAGAACAAGCACAAAGAGACACAATATAAGTTCAAAGACATGCTAAACTACCACAAAAAGAGACACAGGATGATGTCAAAGATGTTCAGAACTAGCATGAAGAGACACAATACGACTTTTAAGACATGCTAAACTACCACAAATAGACACAAGATGACTTCAAAGCAGTGAAGAACAAGCACAAAGAGACAATATAACTTCAAAGACATGCTAAACTACCACAAAGAGAAACAAGGTGACTTCAAAGACACGCTAAACTACCACAAAGAGACACAGGATGACTTCAAAGCAGTTAAGAACTAGCACAAATTGACACAATATAAGTTCAAAGACATGCTAAACTACCACAAAGAGACATCGGATGACTTCAAAGCAGTGAAGAACGAGCACAAAGAGACAATATATCTTCAAAGACAAGCTAAAGTACCACAAGGAGACACAGGATGACATCAAAGCAGTTCAGAACTAGCACAAAGAGACACAATATAACTTCAAAGACATGCTAAACTGCCACAAAGAGACACAGGATGACTTCAAAGCAGTTCAGAAGTAGCACAAAGAGGCATAATATGACTTCAAAGACATGCTAAACTACCACAAAGAGACACAGGATGACTTCAAAGCAGTGAAGAACAAGCACAAAGAGACAATATAACTTCAAAGACAAGCTAAAGTACCAAAAAGAGACACAGGATGATGTCAAAGATGTTCAGAAGTAGCAAAAAGAGACACAAGATGACTTCAAAGACATGCTTAACTACCACAAGGACTCACAAGATGACATCAAAGCAGTTCAAAACTGGCAAAAAGACACACAATATAACTTCAAAGACATGCTAAACTACCACAAAGAGACACAGAATGACTTCAAAGCAGTTAAGAACTAGCACAAATAGACACAATATAAGTTCAAATACATACTAAGCTAGCACAAATAGACACAATATAAGTTAAAAGACATGCTAAACTACCACAAAGAGACATAGGATGACGTTAAAGAGGTTCAGAACTAGCACAAAGAGACAGAATGTAACTTCAAAGACATGCTAAATTTCCACAAAGATACACAGGATGACTTCAAAGCAGTGAAGAACTAGCACAAATAAACACAATATAACTTCAAAGACATGCTAAACTACCACAAAGAGACACAGGATGACATCAAAGATGTTCTTAACTAGCACAAAGAGACACATAATAACTTCAACGATATGCTCAACTACCACAAAGGGACACAATATAACTTCAAAGACAAGGTAAACTACCACAAAGAGACACAGGATGACGTCAAAGATGTTCAGAACTCGGACATAGAGACACAGTACAACTTTAAAGACATGCTAAACTACCACAAAGAGACACAGGATGACTTCAAAGCAGTTAAGAACTAGCGCGACGAGACACAATATAACTTCAAAGACATGCTAAACTACCACAAAGAGACACAAGATGAATTCAAAGCAATTCAGAAGTAGCACAAAGACTCAGAAAATGACTTCAAAGCAGTTCACAACTAGCACAGAGACACACAAGATGACTTTAAAGACATGCTAAACTACCACAAGGAGGCACAAGATGACTTCAAAGCAGTTCAGAAGTAGCACAAAGAGACACAATATGTCGTCAAAGACATGCTACACTACCACAAAGAGACACAAGAAGACTTCAAAGACATGCTAAACTACCACAAAGACACACAATATGACTTCAATGCACTTCAGAACTAGCCCAAAGACACACAAGATGACTTTAAAGACGTGCTCAACTATCACAAAAGAGACACGAGATGACTTTAAAGCAGTTAAGAACTATCACAAGGAGACACAATATGACTTCAAAGACATGCTAAACTACCACAAAGTGAAACAGCATGACTTCAAAGACATGCTAAACTACCACGAAGAGACACAGGATGACTTCAAAGATGTACAGAACTAGCACAAAGAGACACAGGATTATGTCAAGGATGTTCAGAACTAGCACGAAGAGAAACAATACTTCAAAGCACTTTGAAAGTCGCATAAAGACACACAAGATGACTTTCAAGACATGCTAAACTACCACAAAGAGACACAAGATGAATTCAAAGCAGTTCAGAAGTAGCACAAAGAGACACAATATGACTTCAAAGACATGCTAAACTACCACAAAGACTGACAAGATGACATTAAAGCAGTTCAGAACTAACACAAGGACACACAAGATGAATTTAAGGACATGCTAAACTACCGCAAAGAGACACAAGAAGAATTCAAGGACATGCTAAACTACCACTAAGTGATACAATATGACTTCAAAGACATGCTAAACTACCACAAAGAGACACAAGTTGACTTCAAAGCAGTGAAGAACTAGCACAAAGAGACACAATGTAACTTCAAAGACATGCTAAACTACCACAAAGAGACACAAGATGACTTCAAAGCATGCTAAACTAGCACAAAGAGACACAATATAACTTCAAAGACATGCTAAACTACCACAAAGAGACACAAGATGACTTCAAAGACATGCTAAACTACCACAAAAGAGACACAGGATGACTTCAAAGCATGTTAAGAACTAGCACAAAGAGACACAATATAACTTCAAAGACATGCTAAACTACCACAAAGACACAAGATGACTTCAAAGACATGCTAAACTACCACAAAGAGACACAGGATGACTTCAAAGCAGTGCTAAACTAGCACAAAGAGACACAATATAACTTCAAAGACATGCTAAACTACCACAAAGAGACACAGGATGACTTCAAAGCAGTTCAGAACTAGCACAAATAGACACAATATAACTTCAAAGACATGCTAAAGTACCACAAAGAGAGAAACAAGATGACTTCAAAGACATGCTAAACTACCACAAAGAGACACAGGATGACTTCAAAGACAGTAAAGAACTAGCACAAATAGACACAATATAACTTCAAAGACATGCTAAACTACCACAAAGAGACACAGGATGACTTCAAGCAGTTAAGAACTAGCACAAATAGACACAATATAAGTTCAAAGACATGCTAAACTACCACAAAGAGACACAGAGAGGATGACTTCAAAGATGTTCAGAACTAGCACAAAGAGACACAATATAACTTCAAAGACATGCTAATGTTCTAGAACTTTCAAAAAGAGACACAAGATGACTTCAAAGACATGCTAAACTACCACAAAGAGACACAGGATGACTTCAAAGCAGTGAAGAACTAGCACAAAGAGACAATATATCTTCAAAGACAAGCTAAAGTACCACAAGGAGACACAGGATGACATCAAAGACATGCTAAACTACCACAAAGAGAAACAAGATGACTTCAAAGACATGCTAAACTACCACAAGGACTCACAAGATGACATCAAAGCAGTTCAGAACTAGCAAAAAGACACACAATATAACTTCAAAGACATGCTAAACTACCACAAAGAGACACCGGATGACTTCAAAGCAGTTAAGAACTAGCACAAATAGACACAATATAGGTTCAAATACATGCTAAACTAGCACAAATAGACACAATATAAGTTCAAAGACATGCTAAACTACCACAAAGAGACATAGGATGACGTTAAAGATGTTCAGAACTAGCACAAAGAGACACAATGTAACTTCAAAGACATGCTAAATTTCCACAAAGATACACAGGATGACTTCAAAGCAGTGAAGAACTAGCACAAATAGACACAATATAACTTCAAAGACATGCTAAAGTACCACAAAGAGAAACAAGATGACTTCAAAGACATGCTAAACTACCACAAAGAGACACAGGATGACTTCAAAGCAGTTAACAACTAGCACAAAGAGACACAATATAAGTTCAAAGACATGCTTAACTACCACAAAAAGACACAGGATGACGTAGAGGATGTTCAGAACTAGCATGAAGAGACACAATACGACTTCAAAGACATGCTAAACTACCACAAAGAGACACAGGATGATGTCAAACATGTTCAGAAGTAGCAAAAAGAGAGACACAAGATGACTTCAAAGACATGCTAAACTACCACAAGGACTCACAAGATGACATCAAAGCAGTTCAGAACTAGCAAAAAGACACACAATATAACTTCAAAGACATGCTAAACTACCACAAAGAGACGCAGGATGACTTCAAAGCAGTTAAGAACTAGCACAAATAGACACAATATAAGTTCAAATACATGCTAAACTAGCACAAATAGACGCAATATAAGTTCAAAGACATGCTAAACTACCACAAAGAGACACAGGATGATGTCAAGGATGTTCAGAACTAGCACGAAGAGACACAATATAAGTTCAAAGACATGCTAAACTACCACAAAGAGACACAGGATGATGTCAAGGATGTTCAGAACTAGCACGAAGAGAAACAATATGACTTCAAAGCACTTCAGAAGTAGCATAAAGACACACAAGATGACTTTCAAGACATGCTAAACTACCACAAAGAGACACAATATGACTTCAAAGACATGCTAAACTACCACAAAGACTGACAAGATGACATTAAAGCAGTTCAGAACTAACACAAGGACACACAAGATGAATTTAAGGACATGCTAAACTACCACAAAGAGACACAAGAAGACTTCAAGGACATGCTAAACTACCACTAAGAGATACAATATGACTTCAAAATAGTTCAGAAGTAGCACAAAGAGGCACAATATGACTTCAAAGACATGCTAAACTACCACAAAGAGACACAGGATGATGTCAAAGATGTTCAGAACTAGCACGAATAGACACAATATAACCTCAAAGACATGATAAACTGCCACAAAAAGACACAGGATGACTTCAAAGCAGTTAAGAACGAGCACAAATAGACACAATATGACTTCAAAGACATGCTAAACTACCACAAAGAGACACAGGATGATGTCAAGGATGTTCAGAACTAGCACGAAGAGAAACAATATGACTTCAAAGCACTTCAGAAGTAGCATAAAGACACACAAGATGACTTTCAAGACATGCTAAACTACCACAAAGAGACACAAGATGAATTCAAAGCAGTTCAGAAGTAGCACAAAGAGACACAATATGACTTCAAAGACATGCTAAACTACCACAAAGACTGACAAGATGACATTAAAGCAGTTCAGAACTAACACAAGGACACACAAGAAGACTTCAAGGACATGCTAAACTACCACAAAGAGACACAGGATGACTTCAAAGCAGTGAAGAACAAGCACAAAGAGACAATATAACTTCAAAGACAAGCTAAACTACCACAAAGAGACACAGGATGATGTCAAAGATGTTCAGAACTAGCACAAAGAGACACAATGTAACTTCAAAGACATGCTAAATTTCCACAAAGATACACAGGATGACTTCAAAGCAGTGACGAACTAGCACAAATACACACAATATAACTTCAAAGACATGCTAAACTACCAAAAAAAGAGACACGGGATGACTTCAAAGCAGTTCAGAACTAGCACAAATAGACACAATATAAGTTCAAAGACATGCTAAACTACCACAAAGAGACATAGGATGACTTCAAAGCAGTGAAGAACTAGCACAAAGAGACAATATATCTTCAAAGACAAGCTAAAAAAGTACCACAAGGAGACACAGGATGACATCAAAGCAGTTCAGAACTAGCACAAAGAGACACAATATAACTTCAAAGAAATGCTAAACTGCCACAAAGAGACACAGGATGAATTCGAAGCAGTTAAGAACGAGCACAAATAGACACAATATAAGTTCAAAGACATGCTAAACTACCACAAAGAGACACAAGATGACTTCAGAGCAGTTAAGAACTCCCACAAAGAGACACAATATGACTTCAAAGCATTTCAGAAGTAGCAAAAAGACACACAAGATGACTTTAAAGACATGCTAAACTACAACAAAGAGACATAGGATAACGTCAAAGACGTTCAGAACTTTCACAAAGAGACACAATATAACTTCAAAGACATGCTAAACTACCACAAGGACTCACAAGATGACATCAAAGCAGTTCAGAACTAGCAAAAAGACACACAATATAACTTCAAAGACATGCTAAACTGCCACAAAGAGACACAGGATGACTTCAAAGCAGTTAAGAACTAGCACAAATAAACACAATATAAGTTCAAAGACATGCTAAACTACCACAAAGAGACATATGATGACGTTAAAGATGTTCAGAACTAGCACAAAGAGACACAATGTAACTTCAAAGACATGCTAAATTTCCACAAAGAGACACAATGTAACTTCAACGACATGCTAAATTTCCACAAAGATACACAGGATGACTTCAAAGCAGTGAAGAACTAGCACAAATAGACACAATATAACTTCAAAGACATGCTAAACTACCACAAAGAGACACAGGATGACTTCAAAGCAGTTAAGAACTAGCACAAAGAGACACAATATAAGTTCAAAGACATGCTAAATTACCACAAAGAGACACAGATGACACAATATAACTTCAAAGACATGCATGCTAAACTGCCACAAAGAGACACAGGATGACTTCAAAGCAGTTAAGAACGAGCACAAATAGACACAATATAAGTTCAAAGACATGCTAAACTACCACAAAGAGACACAGGATGATGTCAAGGATGTTCAGAACTAGCACGAAGAGAAACAAGATGACTTCAAAGCACTTCAGAAGTAGCATAAAGACACACAAGATGACTTTCAAGACATGCTAAAGTACCACAAAGAGACACAGGATGATGTCAAAGCAGTTCAGAACTAGCAAAAAGACACACAATATAACTTCAAAGACATGCTAAACTACCACAAAGAGACACAGGATGACTTCAAAGCAGTTAAGAACTAGCACAAATAGACACAATATAAGTTCAAAGACATGCTAAATTTCCACAAAGAGACACAATATAAGTTCAAAGACATGCTAAACTACCACAAAGAGACACAGGATGATGTCAAGGATGTTCAGAACTAGCACGAAGAGAAACAAGATGACTTCAAAGCACTTCAGAAGTAGCATAAAGACACACAAGATGACTTTCAAGACATGCTAAACTACCACAAAGAGACACAGGATGACTTCAAAGCAGTTAAGAACAAGCACATATAGACACAATATAAGTTCAAATACATGCTAAACTAGCACAAATAGACACAATATAAGTTCAAAGACATGCTAAACTGCCACAAAGAGACACAAGAAGACTTCAAGGACATGCTAAACTACCACAAAGAGACAATATAACTTCAAAGACAAGCTAAAGTACCACAAAGAGACACAGGATGATGTCAAAGATGTTCAGAAGTAGCAAAAAGAGACACAAGATGATTTCAAAGACATGCTAAACTACCACAAGGACTCACAAGATGACATCAAAGCACTTCAGAACTAGCAAAAAGACACACAATATAACTTCAAAGACATGCTAAACTACCACAAAGAGACACAGGATGACTTCAAAGAGGTTAAGAACAAGCACATATAGACACAATATAAGTTCAAATACATGCTAAACTAGCACAAATAGACACAATATAAGTTCAAAGACATGCTAAACTACCACAAAGAGAAACAAGATGACTTCAAAGACATGCTAAACTGCCACAAAGAGACACAGGATGACTTCAAAGCAGTTAAGAACGAGCACAAATAGACACAATATAAGTTCAAAGACATGCTAAACTACCACAAAGAGACACAGGATGATGTCAAGGATGTTCAGAACTAGCACGAAGAGAAACAATATGACTTCAAAGCACTTCAGAAGTAGCACAAAAAGACACAATATGACTTCAAAGACATGCTAAACTACCACAAAGAGACACAATATGACTTCAAAGCATTTCAGAAGTAGCACAAAGACACAAGATGATTTTAAAGACATGCTAAACTACCACTAAGAGACACAATATAACTTCAAAGAAATGCTAAACTACCACAAAGTGAAACAACATGACTCCAAAGACATGCTAAACTACCAGGAAGAGACACAGGATGACTTCCAAGCAGTTAAGAACGAGCACGAAGAGACACAATATGACTTCAAAGACATGCTAAACTACCACAAAGAGACACCGGATGACTTCAAAGACATGCTAAACTACCACAAAGAGACACAGGATGACTAAAAAGCATTTCAGAAGTAGCACAAAGACACAGGATGATTTTAAAGACGTGCTAAACTACCACTAAGAGACACAATATGACTTCAAAGACATGCTAAACTACCACAAAGAGACACAGGATGATGTCAAGGATGTTCAGAACTAGCACGAAGAGACACAATATAACTTCAAAGACATGCTAAACTACCACAAAAAGACACAGGATGACTTCAAAGCAGTTAAGAACTAGCACAAAGACACAATATAACTTCAAAGACATGCTAAACTACCACAAAGAGACACA
>JAFBJZ010000493.1:0-15947 GCA_016785225.1 Psettodes erumei | reverse complement strand
ACCCATGGACTTTTTTCTTTATATCCATTACCAACTGACAAAGAATGATACTAAAGTGTTATTTCATGATTCCATGAAACCATCTCCCCCAAAACACAGTACCGTGCATTTAGTGATTTTCTCGGGGAGAAAAGCAGGTTTTGGTCAGATGCCTGTTTGCTCTTGTGCAGAAGCGGGGACCCATGAACTTTTCGCTTCATATATATTTTCAACTGACCAAGAATGATATGAAAGTGTTATTTTATGATTCCAGGCAGCGATGTCTATCAAAACACAGTACCGTCCATTAAGTGCTTTTCTCGGCGAGAAAAGCTCACACTCATTGGCCTGTTTGCTCTTGTGCAGAAGGGGTGACCAATGGAATTTTTTTCTTTATAGCCATTATCAACTGACAAAGAATGATACTAAAGTGTTATTTCATGATTCCAGGTACCGATGTCTATCAAAACACAGTACCGTGTATTAGGTGCATTTCTCAGCGAGATAAAAAAAGACATGACCGTCCATTAAGTGCTTTTCTCTGCGAGAAAATCTCACAGTCACTGGCCTGTTTGCTCTTGTCCAGAAGGGGTGACCCATGGAATTTTTACATTATATCCATTATCAAGTGACCAACAATGATATAAAAGTGTTATTTTTATGATTCCAGGCACCCATGTCCCCCAAAACACAGTACCGTGCACTTCGTGCTTTTCTCTGCGAGAAAAGCAGGTTTTGGTCATATGCCTGTTTGCTCTTGTGCAGAAGCGGGGACCCATGAACTTTTCGCTCCATATATATTGTCAACTGACCAAGAATGATATGAAAGTGTTATTTTATGATTCCAGGCACCGATGTCTATCAAAACACGGTACCGTCCATTAGGCGGTTTTCTCGGGGAGAAAAGCTCACACTCACTGGCCTGTTTGCTCTTGGGCAGAAGCGGGGACCCATGAACTTTTCGCTCCATATATATTGTCAACTGACCAAGAATGAGATGAAAGTGTTATTTTATGATTCCAGGCACCGATTTCTATCAAAACACAGTACCGTCCATTAGGGGGTTTTCTCGGCGAGAAAAGCTCACACTCACTGGCCTGTTTGCTCTTGTGCAGAAGGGGTGACCCATGGAATTTTTTTCTTAATAGCCATTACCAACTTACAAAGAATGATACTAAAGTGTTATTTCATGAGTCCATGCAACCATCTCCCCCAAAACACAGTACCGTGCACTTAGTGCTTTTCTCGGGGAGAATAGCAGGTTTTGGTCATATGCCTGTTTGCTCTTGTGCAGAAGCAGGGACCCATGAACTTTTCGCTCCATATATACTGTCAACTGACCAAGAATGATATGAAAGTGTTATTTTATGATTCCAGGCAACAATGTCTATCAAAACACAGTACCGTCCATTAAGTGCTTTTCTCAGCGAGAAAAGCTCACACACACCGGCCTGTTTGAACTTGTGCAGAAAGGGTGACCCATGGAATTTTTTGGTTTATATCCATTATCAACTGACAAAGAATGATACTAAAGTGTTATTTCATGATTCCATGCACCCATGTCCCCCCAAACAAGCGTGGATCCATGAACTTTTTGCTCCATATGCATTGTCAACTGACCAAGAATGAAAATAAAGTGTTATTTTATGATTCCAGGCACCGATGTCTATCAAAACACAGTACCGTGCATTAGGTGCATTTCTCGGCGAGATAAAAAAAGACATGACCGTCCATTAAGTGCTTTTCTCTGCGAGAAAATCTCACAGTCACTGGCCTGTTTGCTCTTGTCCAGAAGGGGTGACCCATGGAATTTTTGCTTTATATCCATTATCAACTGACCAACAATAATATAAAAGTGTTATTTTTATGATTCCAGGCACCCATGTCCCCCAAAACACAGTACCGTGCACTTCGTGCTTTTCTCTGCGAGAAAAGCAGGTTTTGGTCATATGCCTGTTTGCTCTTGTGCAGAAGCGGGGACCCATGAACTTTTTCGCTCCATATATATTGTCAACTCACCAAGAATGATATGAAAGTGTTATTTTATGATTCCAGGCACCGATGTCTGTCAAAACACAGTACGGTCCATTAGGGGGTTTTCTCATCGAGAAAAGCTCACACTCACTGGCCTGTTTGCTCTTGTGCAGAAGGGGTGACCCATGGATTTTTTTTCTTTATATCCATTACCAACTGACAAAGAATGATGCTAAAGTGTTATTTCATGATTCCATGCAACCATCTCCCCCAAAACACAGTACCATGCATTTAGTGCTTTTCTCGGGGAGAAAAGCAGGTTTTGGTCATGTGCCTCTTTGCTATTGTCAGAAGCGGGGACCCATGAACTTTTTGCTCCAAATACACTGTCAACAGACCAAGAATGATATGAAAGTGTTATCTTATGATTCCAGGCACCGATGTCTATCAAAACACATGACCGTGCATTAGGTGCATTTCTCGGCGAGATAAAAAAAACACATGACCGTCCATTAAGTGCTTTTCTCGGCGAGAAAATGTCACAGTCACTGGCCTGTTTGCTCTTGTCCAGAAGGGGTGACCCATGGATTTTTTTTCTTTATAGCCATTACCAACTGACAAAGAATGATACTAAAGTGTTATTTCATGATTCCATGCAACCATCTCCCCCAAAACACAGTACCGTGCATTTAGTGCTTTTCTCGGGGAGAAAAGCAGGTTTTGGTCATATGCCTGTTTGCTCTTGTGCAGAAGCGGGGACGCATTAACTTTTCGCTCCATATATACTGTCAACTGACTAAGAATGATGTGAAAGTGTTATTTTATGATTCCAGGCACCCATGTCCCCCAAATCATAGTTCCGTGCATTAAGTGCTTTTCTCGGCGAGAAAAGCAGGTTTTGGTCATATGCCTGTTTGCTCTTGTGCAGAAGCGGGGACCCATGAACTTTTCGTTTATATATATTGTCAACTGACCAAGAATGATATGAAAGTGTTATTTTATGATTCCAGGCACCGATGTCTATCAAAACACAGTACCGTCCATTAAGTGCTTTTCTCGGCGAGAAAAGCTGACACTCACCGGCCTGTTTGAACTTGTGCAGAAGGGGTGACCCATGGAATTTTTGCTTTATATCCATTATCAACTGACAAACAATGATATAAAAGTGTTATTTTTATGATTCCAGGCACCCATGTCCCCCAAAACGCAGTACTATGCATTTAGTGCTATTCTCGGCGAGAAAAGCAGCTTTTTGTCATATGCCTGTTTGCTCTTGTGCAGAAGCGTGGATCCATGAGCTTTTTGCTCCATATGCATTGTCAACTGACCAGCAATGATATAAAAGTGTTATTTCATGATTCCGGGCACCCATGTCCCCCAAATCATAGTTCCGTGCATTAAGTGCTTTTCTCGGTGTGAAAAGCAGGTTTTGGTCATATGCCTGTTTGCTCTTGTGCAGAAGCGGGGACCCATGAGCTTTTTGCTCCATATGCATTGTCAACTGACCAAGCATGATATTAAAGTGTTATTTTATGATTCCAGGCACCCATGTCCCCCAAAACACAGTACCGTGCATTAAGTGCTTTTCTCGGCGAGATATAAAGACACATGACCGTCCATCAAGTGCTTTTCTCGGCGAGAAAAGCTTACACTCACCGGCCTGTTTGAACTTGTACAGAAGGGGTGACCCATGGAATTTTTTGGTTTATATCCATTATCAACTGACAAAGAATGATACTAAAGTGTTATTTCATGATTCCATGCACGCATGTCCCCCAAAACACAGTGCCGTTCATTAAGTGCTTTTCTCGGCGAGAAAAGCAGGTTTTGGTCATATGCCTGTTTGCTCTTGTGCAGAAGCATGGATCCATGGACTTTTTGCTCCATATGCATTGTCAACTGACCAACAATGATTTAAAAGTGTTATTTCATGATTCCAGGCACCCATGTTCCCCCAAACACAGTACTGTGCATTTAGTGCTTTACTCGCCGAGAAAAGAGAGTTTTGGTCATATGCCTGTTTGCTCTTGTGCAGAAGCATGGATCCATCAACTTTTTGCTCCATATGCATTGTCAACTGACCAAGAATGAAAATAAAGTGTTATTTTATGATTCCAGGCACCGATGTCTATCAAAACACAGTACCGTGCATTAGGTGCATTTCTCGGCGAGATAAAAAAAGACATGACCGTCCATTAAGTGCTTTTCTCTGCGAGAAAATCTCACAGTCACTGGCCTGTTTGCTCTTGTCCAGAAGGGGTGACCCATGGAATTTTTGCTTTATATCCATTATCAACTGACCAACAATAATATAAAAGTGTTATTTTATGATTCCAGGCACCCATGTCCCCCAAAACACAGTACCATAGCATTCGTGCTTTTCTCTCTGAGAAAAAGCAGGTTTTGGTCATATGCCTGTTTGCTCTTGTGCAGAAGCGGGGACCCATGAACTTTTCACTCCATATATATTGTCAACTGACCAAGAATGATATGAAAGTGTTATTTTATGATTCCAGGCACCGATGTCTATCAAAACACAGTACCGTCCATTAGGGGGTTTTCTCGGGGAGAAAAGCTCACACTCAGTGGCCTGTTTGCTCTTGTGCAGAAGCGGGGACCCATGAACTTTTTTGCTCCATATATATTGTCAACTCACCAAGAATGATAGGAAAGTGTTATTTTATGATTCCAGGCACCGATGTCTGTCAAAACACAGTACGGTCCATTAGGGGGTTTTCTCATCGAGAAAAGCTCACACTCACTGGCCTGTTTGCTCTTGTGCAGAAGCGGGGACCCATGAACTTTTTTGCTCCATATATATTGTCAACTCACCAAGTATGATAGGAAAGTGTTATTTTATGATTCCAGGCACCGATGTCTGTCAAAACACAGTACGGTCCATTAGGGGGTTTTCTCATCGAGAAAAGCTCACACTCACTGGCCTGTTTGCTCTTGTGCAGAAGGGGTGACCCATGGATTTTTTTTCTTTATATCCATTACCAACTGACAAAGAATGATGCTAAAGTGTTATTTCATGATTCCATGCAACCATCTCCCCCAAAACACAGTACCATGCATTTAGTGCTTTTCTCGGGGAGAAAAGCAGGTTTTGGTCATGTGCCTCTTTGCTATTGTCAGAAGCGGGGACCCATGAACTTTTTGCTCCAAATATACTGTCAACTGACCAGGAATGATATGAAAGTGTTATCTTATGATTCCAGGCACCGATGTCTATCAAAACACAGTACCGTGCATTAGGTGCATTTCTCGGCGAGATAAAAAAAACACATGACCGTCCATTAAGTGCTTTTCTCGGCGAGAAAATGTCACAGTCACTGGCCTGTTTGCTCTTGTCCAGAAGGGGTGACCCATGGAATTTTTTTCTTTATAGCCATTACCAACTGACAAAGAATGATACTAAAGTGTTATTTCATGATTCCATGCAACCATCTCCCCCAAAACACAGTACCGTGCATTTAGTGCCTTTCTCGGGGAGAAAAGCAGGTTTTGGTCATATGCCTGTTTGCTCTTGTGCAGAAGCGGGGACGCATTAACTTTTCGCTCCATATATACTGTCAACTGACTAAGAATGATGTGAAAGTGTTATTTTATGATTCCAGGCACCCATGTCCCCCAAATCATAGTTCCGTGCATTAAGTGCTTTTCTCTGCGAGAAAAGCAGGTTTTGGTCATATGCCTGTTTGCTCTTGTGCAGAAGCGGGGACGCATTAACTTTTCGCTCCATATATACTGTCAACTGACTAAGAATGATGTGAAAGTGTTATTTTATGATTCCAGGCACCCATGTCCCCCAAATCATAGTTCCGTGCATTAAGTGCTTTTCTCGGCGAGAAAAAGCAGGTTTTAATCATATGCCTGTTTGCTCTTGTGCAGAAGCGGGGACCATGAACTTTTCGTTTATATATATTGTCAACTGACCAAGAATGATATGAAAGTGTTATTTTATGATTCCAGGCACCGATGTCTATCAAAACACAGTACCGTCCATTAAGTGCTTTTCTCGGCGAGAAAAGCTGACACTCACCGGCCTGTTTGAACTTGTGCAGAAGGGGTGACCCATGGAATTTTTGCTTTATATCCATTATCAACTGACAAACAATGATATAAAAGTGTTATTTTTATGATTCCAGGCACCCATGTCCCCCAAAACACAGTACTATGCATTTAGTGCTATTCTCGGCGAGAAAACCAGCTTTTTGTCATATGCCTGTTTGCTCTTGTGCAGAAGCGTGGATCCATGAGCTTTTTGCTAAATATGCATTGTCAACTGACCAGCAATGATATAAAAGTGTTATTTCATGATTCCGGGCACCCATGTCCCCCAAATCATAGTTCCCTGCATTAAGTGCTTTTCACGGCGTGAAAAGCAGGTTTTGGTCATATGCCTGTTTGCTCTTGTGCAGAAGCGGGGACCCATGAACTTTTTCCTCCATATGCATTGTCAACTGACCAAGCATGATATTAAAGTGTTATTTTATGATTCCAGGCACCCATGTCCCCCAAAACACGGTACCGTGCATTAAGTGCTTTTCTCGGCGAGATATAAAGACACATGACCGTCCATCAAGTGCTTTTCTCGGCGAGAAAAGCTTACAATCACCGGCCTGTTTGAACTTGTACAGAAGGGGTGACCCATGGAATTTTTTGGTTTATATCCATTATCAACTGACAAAGAATGATACTAAAGTGTTATTTCATGATTCCATGCACGCATGTCCCCCAAAACACAGTGCCGTTCATTAAGTGCTTTTCTCGGCGAGAAAAGCAGGTTTTGGTCATATGCCTGTTTGCTCTTGTGCAGAAGCATGGATCCATGGACTTTTTGCTCCATATGCATTGTCAACTGACCAACAATGATTTAAAAGTGTTATTTCATGATTCCAGGCACCCATGTCCGCCAAAACACAGTACCGTTCATTAAGTGCTTTTCTTGGCGAGAAAAGCAGGTTTTGGTTATATGCCTGTTTGCTCTTGTGCAGAAGCAGGGATCCATCAACTTTTTGCTCCATATGCATTGTCAACTGACCAAGAATGATATTAAAGTGTTATTTTATGATTCCAGGCACCGATGTCTATCATAACACAGTGCCGTCCATTAAGTGCTTTTCTCGGCGAGAAAAGCTCACACTCACCGGCCTGTCTGAACTTGTGCAGAAAGGGTGACCCATGGAATTTTTGCTTTATATCCATTATCAACTGACCAACAATGATTTAAAAGTGATATTTTTATGATTCCAGGCAACCATGTCCCCCAAAACACAGTACCGTGCATTTCGTGCTTTTCTCTGCGAGAAAAGTAGGTTTTGGTCCTATATCTCTTTCCTCTTGTGCAGAATTGGGGACCCATGAACTTTTCGCTCCATATATATTGTCAACTGACCAAGAATGATATGAAAGTGTTATTTTATGATTCCAGGCACCGATGTCTATCAAAACACAGTACCGTTCATTAAGTGGTTTTCTCTGCGAGAAAAGCTCACACTCACCGGCCTGTTTGAACTTGTGCAGAAGGGGTGACCCATGGAATTTTTGCTTTATATCCATTATCAACTGACCAACAATGATGTAAAAGTGTTATTTTTATGATTCCAGGCACCCATGTCCCCCAAAATACAGTACCGTGCATTTCGTGCATTTCGTGCTTTCCTCTGCGAGAAAAGCAGGTTTTGGTCATGTGCTTGTTTCCTCTTGTGCAGAAGCGGGGACCCATGAACTTTTTGCTCCATATGCATTGTCAACTGACCACGAATTATATTAAAGTGTTATTTTATGATTCCAGGAACCCATGTCCGCCAAAACACAGTACCGTGCATTAAGTGCTTTTCTCGGCGAGATATAAAAACACGACCGTCCATTAAGTGCTTTTATCGGCGAGAAAAGCTCGCATTCACTGGCCTGTTTGCTCTTGTGCAGAAGCGGGGACCCATGCACTTTTTGCTCCATATGCATTGTTATCTGACCAAGAATGATATTAAAGTGTTATTTTATGATTCCAGGCACAGATGTCTATCAAAACACAGTACCGTCCATTAAGTGCTTTTCTCGGCGAGAAAAGCTCACACTCACCGGCCTGTTTGAACTTGTACAGAAGGGGTGACCCATGGAATATTTTGGTTTATATCCATTATCAACTGACAAAGAATGATACTAAAGTGTTATTTCATGATTCCATGTACCCATGTCCCCCCAAACACAGTACCGTGCATTTCGTGCTTTTCTCGGCGAGAAAAGCAGCTTTTGGTCATATGCCTGTTTGCTCTTGTGCAGAAGCGGGGACCCATGAACTTTTTGCTCCATATACATTGTTAACTGACCAAGAATGATATTAAAGTGTTATTTTATGATTCCAGGCACCGATGTCTATCAAAACACAGTACCGTGCATTAGGTGCTTTTCTCGGCGAGATATAAAAACACATGACCGTCCATCAAGTGCTTTTCTCGGCGAGAAAATCTGACATTCACTGGCCTGTTTGCTCTTGTCCAGAAGCAGGGACACATGAACTTTTTGCTCCATATGCATTGTCAACTAACCAAGAATGATATTAAAGTGTTATTTTATGATTCCAGGCACCGATGTCTGTCAAAACACAGTACCGTGCAGTAGGTGCTTTTCTCGGCGAGATATAAAAACACATGACCGTCCATTAAGTTCTTTTCTCGGCGAGAAAAGCTGACGCTCACCGGCCTTTTTGAACTTCTGCAGAAGGGGTGCCCCATGGAATTTTTTTCTTTATATCCATTACCAACTGACAAAGAATGACACTAAAGGGTTATTTCATGATTCCATGCAACCATCTCCCTCAAAACACAGTACCGTGCATGAAGTGATTTTCTCGATGAGAAAAGCAGGTTTTGGTCATATGCCTGTTTGCTCTTGTGCAGAAGCGGGGACCCATGAACTTTTCTCTCCACATATATTGTCAACTGACCAAGAATGATATGAAAGTGTTATTTTATGATTCCAGGCACCGATGTCAAAACATATCATATCAAAACACAGTACCGTCCATTAAGTGCTTTTCTCGGCGAGAAAAGCTCACACTCACCGGCCTGTTTGAAGTTGTGCAGAAGGGGTGACCCATGGAATTTTTGATTTATATCCATTATCAACTGACCAACAATGATATAAAAGTGTTATTTTTATGATTCCAGGCACCGATGTCCCCCAAAACACAGTACCGTGCATTTAGTGATTTTCTTGCGGAGAAAAGCAGGTTTTGGTCATATACCTGTTTGCTCTTGTGCAGAAGCGTGCATCCATGAACTTTGTGCTCCATATACATTGTCAACTGACTAACAATGATATAAAAGTGTTATTTCATGATTTCAGGAACCCATGCCCCCCAAAACACTGTACCGTTCATTAAGTGCTTTTCTCGGCGAGAAAAGCAGGTTTTGGTCATATGCCTATTTGCTCTTGTGCAGAAGCGGGGACCCATGAACTTTTTGCTCCATATGCATTGTCAACTGACCAAGAATGATATTAAAGTGTTATTTTATGATTCCAGGCACCGATGTCTATCAAATCACAGTACCGTGCATTAGGTGCTTTTCTCGGCGAGAAAATCTCACACTCACCGGCCTGTTTGAACTTGTGCAGAAGGGGTGACCTATGAAATTTTTGCTTTATATCCATTATCAACTGACCAACAATTATATAAAAGTGTTATTTTTATGATTCCAGGCACCCATGTACCCAAAACACAGTACCGTGCATTTCGTGCTTTTCTCTGCGAGGAAAGCAGGTTTTGGTCATATGCCTGTTTGCTCTTGTGCAGAAGCGGGGACCCATGAACTTTTTGCTCCATATGCATTGTCAACTGACCACGAATGATATTAAAGTGTCATTGTATTATTCCAGGCACCCATGTCCCCCAAAACACAGTACCGTACATTAAGTGCTTTTGTCGGTGAGAAAACCAGGTTTTGGTCATATGTCTCTTTGTTCTTGTGCAGAAGCGGGGACCCATCAACTTTTTCCTTCATATGCATTGTCAACTGACCAAGAATGATATTAAAGTGTTATTTTATGATTCCAGGCACCGATGTCTATCAAAACACAGTACCGTGCATTCGGTGCTTTTCTCGGCGAGATAAGCACTTAATGCATGGTACTGTGTTTTGGGGGACATGGGTGCCTGGAATCATGGAATAACACTTTTGTATCATCCTTGGTCAGTTGACAATGCATATGGAGCAAAAAGTCCACACATCCACGCTTCTGCACAAGAGCAAACAGGCATTTGACCAAATCCTGCTTTTCTCGCCGAGAAAAGCACTTAATGGACGGTCATGTGTTTTTATATCTCGCCGAGAAAAGCACTTAATGCACAGTGCTGTGTTTTGGGGGACATGGGTGCCTGGAATCACAAAAATAACAATTTTATATCATTGTTGGTCAGTTGATAATGGATATAAAGCAAAAATTCCATGGGTCACCCGTTCTGCACAAGTTCAGACAGGCCGGTGAGTGTCAGCTTTTCTCGCCGAGAAAATGGACGGTACTGTGTTTTGATAGACATCGGTGCCTGGAATCATAAAATAACACTTTCATATCATTATTGGTCAGGTGACAATGCATATGGAGCAAAAAGTTGATGGGTCCCCATTTCTGCACAAGAGCAAACAGGCATATGACCAAAACCTGCTTTTCTCGCCGAGAAAAGCACTTAATAAACGGCACTGTGTTTTGGGGGACATGGGTGCCTGGATTCATGAAATAACACTTTTATATCATTGTTGGTCAGTTGACAATGCATATGGAGCAAAAAGTTTATGGATCCACGCTTCTGCACAAGAGCAAACAGGCATATGACCAAAACCTGCTTTTCTCGCCGAGAAAAGCACTTAATGAACGGTACTGTTTTTGGGGGACATGGGTGCCTGGAATCATGAAATAACACTTTTATATCATTGTTGGTCAGTTGACAATGCATATGGAGCAAAAAGTTCATGGATCCACGTTTCTGCACAAGAGCAAACAGGCATATGACCAAAAGCTGCTTTTCCCACAGAGAAAAGCACTACATGCACGGTACTGTGTTTTGGGGGACATGGGTGCCTGGAATCATAAAAATAACACTTTCATGTCATTGTTGGTCAGTTGATAATGGATATAAAGCAAAAATTCCATGGGACACCCCTTCTGCACAAGTTCAAACAGGCCGGTGATTGTCAGCTTTTCTCGCCGAGAAAAGCACTTAATGGACTGTAGTGTGTTTTAATAGACATCAGTGCCTGGAATCATAAAATAACACTTTCATATCATTCTTGCTCAGTTGACAATATATATGAAGCGAAAAGTTCATTGGTCCCCGCTTCTGCACAAGAGCAAACAGGCATATGACCAAAACCTGCTTTTCTCGCCGAGAAAAGCATGAAATGCACGGTACTGTGTTTTGGGGGAGATGGTTGCATGGAATCACGAAATAACACCTTAGTATCATTCTTGGTCAGTTGACAATGTATATGGAGCGAAACGTTCATGGGTCCCCACTTCTGCACAACAGCAAACAGGCCAGTGAGTGTGAGCTTTTCTCGCCGAAAAAACCCCTAATGGGCGGTACTGTGTTTTGATAGACATCGGTGCCTGGAATCATAAAATAACACTTTAATATCATTCTTGGTCAGTTGACAATGCATATGGAGCAAAAAGGTCATGGGTCCCCGCTTCTGGACAAGAGCAAACAGGCCAGTGAGTGTGAGATTTTCTCGCCGAGAAAAGCACTTAATGGACGGTACTGTGTTTTGGGGGACATGGGTGCCTGGAATCATGAAATAACACTTTTATATCATTGTTGGTGAGTTGACAATGCCTATGGAGCAAAAAGTCCACGGATCCACGCTTCTGCACAAGAGCAAACAGGCATATGACCAAAACCTGCTTTTCTCGCCGAGAAAAGCACTTAATGGACGGTCATGTGTTTTTATATCTCGCCGAGAAAAGAACCTAATGCACGGTACTGTGTTTTGGGGGACATGGGTGCCTGGAATCATAAAAATAACACTTTTATATCATTGTTGGTCAGTTGATAATGGATATAAATCAAAAATTCCATACGTCACCCCATCTGCACAAGTTCAAACAGGCCGGTGAGTGTCAGCTTTTCTCGCCGAGGAAAGCACTTAATGAACGGTACTGTGTTTTGGGGGACATGGGTGCCTGCAATCATGAAATAATATTTTTATATCATTCTTGGTCAGTTGACAATGGATATAAACCAAAAATTCCATGGGTCCCTGCTTTTGCACAAGTTCAAACAGGCCAGTGATGAGTGTAAGCCTTTCTCGCCGAGAAAAGCACTTAATGCACAGTCATGTGTTTTGGGGGACATGTGTGCCTGGAATCATAAAATAACACTTTAATTTCATTCTTGGTCAGTTGACAATGCATATGGAGCAAAAAGTTCATGGGTCCCCGCTTCTGCAAAAGAGCAAACACGCACATGACCAAAACCTGCTTTTCTCGCCGAAAAAGCACTTAATCTACGGTATTGTGTTTTTGGGGACATGGGTGCCTGGACTCATAAAATAACACTTTAATATCATTCGTGGTCAGTTGACAATGCATATGGAGCAAAAAGTTCATGGGTCCCCGCTTCTGCACAAGAGCAAACAGGCATATGACCAAACCCTGCTTTTCTCGCAAAGAAAAGCACGAAAATGCACTGCAATGCAGTACTGTGTTTTGGGGGACATGGGTGCCTGGAATCATAAAAATAACACTTTTATATCATTGTTGGTCAGTTGATAATGGATATAAAGCAAAAATTCCATGGGTCACCCCTTCTGCACAAGTTCAAACAGGCCAGTGAGTGTCAGCTTTTCTCGCCGAGAAAAGCACTTAATGGACGGTACTGTGTTTTGATAGACATCGGTGCCTGGAATCATAAAATAACACTTTAATATCATTCTTGGTCAGTTGACAATATATATGGAGCGAAAAGTTCATGGGTCCCCCATTCTGCACAAGAGCAAACAGGCATATGACCAAAAACCTGCTTTTCTCCCCGAGAAAAAGCACAAAATGCTACGGTACTGTGTTTTGGGGGACATGGTTGCATGGAATCATGAAATAACACTTTAGTATCATTCTTTGTCAGTTGATAATGGATATAAAGCAAAAAATTCCATGGGTCACCCCTTCTGCACAAGAGCAAACAGGCCAGTGAGTGTGAGCTTTTCTCTCGCCAGAGAAAAGCTTGTCTTTTTATATCTCGCCGAGAAAAGCACTTAATGCACGGTACTGTGTTTTGATGAACATCGGTGCCTGGAATCATAAAATAACACTTTCATATCATTCTTGGTCAGTTGACAATATATATGGAGCAAAAAGTTCATGGGTCCCCGCTTCTGCACAAGAGCAAACAGGCATATGACCAAAACCTGCTTTTCTCCCAGAAAAGCACTAAATGCACGGTACTGTGTTTTGGGGGACATGGGTGCCTGGAATCATAAAATAACACTTAAATATCATTCTTGGTCAGTTGATAATGGATATAAAGCAAAAAAGTTCATGGGTCCCCGCTTCTGCACAAGAGCAAACAGGCCAGTGACTGTGAGATTTTTCGCCGCCGAGAAAAAGCATTTAATGGACGGTCATGTGTTTTATATCTCGCCGAGAAAAGCACTTAATGCACGTACTGTGTTTTGATTGACATCGGTGCCTGGAATCATAAAATAACACTTTAATATCATTCTTGGTCAGTTGACAATGCATATGGAGCAAAAAAGTATCATGGGGTCCCCGCTTCTGCACAAGAGCAAACAGGCACATGACCAAAACCTGCTTTTCTCGCCGAGAAAATCACTTAATGCACGGTACTGTGTTTTGGGGGACATGGGTGCCTGGAATCATGAAATAACACTTCTATATCATTCTTGGTCAGTTGACAATGCATATGGAGCAAAAAAGTTCATGGATCCCGCTTCTGCACAAGAGCAAACAGGCATATGACCAAAACCTGCTTTTCTCGCCGAGAGAAAAGCACTTAATGCTATGCAGTACTGTGTTTTGGGGGGACATAGGTGCCTGGAATCATAAAAATAACACTTTTATATCATTGTTTGGTCAGTTGATAATGGATATAAAGCAAAAAATTCCATGGGTCACCCCTTCTGCACAAGTTCAAACAGGCCAGTGAGTGTGAGCTTTTTTCGCTGAGAAAAAGCACTTAATGCACGTACTGTGTTTTGATGGACATGGGTGCCTGGAATCATAAAATAACACTTTTATATCATTCTTGGTCAGTTGACAATGCATATGGAGCAAAAAGTTCATGGGTCCCCGCTTCTGCACAAGAGCAAACAGGCATATGACCAAAACCTGCTTTTCTCGCCGAGAAAAAAGCACTTAATGAACGGTACTGTGTTTTGGGGACATGGTTGCCTGGAATCATGAAAATAACACTTTTATATCATTCTTGGTCAGTTGACAATGGATATAAAGCAAAAATTCCATGGGTCACCCCTTCTGCACAAGAGCAAACAGGCATATGAGTGTGAAACCTGCTTTTCTCGCCGAGAAAAGCACTTAATGGACAGTACTGTGTTTTGATAGACATGGGTGCCTGGAATCATAAAATAACACTTTCATATCATTCTTGGTCAGTTGACAATGCATATATGAGCAAAAAGTTCATGGGTCCCCGCTTCTGCACAAGAGCAAACAGGCATATGACCAAAAGCTGCTTCTCGCCAGAGAAAAGCACTTAAATGCTGCGAGTACTGTGTTTTGGGGACATGGGTGCCTGGAATCATAAAATAACACTTTTATATCATTCTTGGTCAGTTGACAATGCATATGGAGCAAAAAAGTTCATGGGTCACCCTTTCTGCACAAGAGCAAACAGGCCATATGAGTGTGAAACTTGCTTTTCTCGCCGAAAAAGCACTTAATGGACGGTACTGTGTTTTGATAGACATGGGTGCCTGGAATCATAAAATAACACTTTAATATCATTCTTGGTCAGTTGACAATGCATATGGAGCAAAAAAGTTCATGGGTCCCCGCTTCTGCACAAGAGCAAACAGGCCAGAGTGTGAGATTTTCTGTGAGAAAAGCACTTTCTCATGTGATTTTATATCACGCCGAGAAAAGCACTTAATGCACGGGTACTGTGTTTTTGGGGGACATCGGTGCCTGGAATCATAAAATAACACTTTAATATCATTCTTGGTCAGTTGACAATGCATATGGAGCAAAAAGTTCATGGGTCCCCCCTTCTGCACAAGAGCAAACAGGCATATGATGTAAAACCTGCTTTTCTCGCCGAGAAAAAGCACTTAATGGACAGTACTGTGTTTTGGGGATACATGGGTGCCTGGAATCATAAAATAACACTTTATATCATTCTTGGTCAGTTGACAATGCATATGGAGCAAAAAGTTCATGGGTCCCCGCTTCTGCACAAGAGCAAACAGGCATATGACCAAAACCTGCTTTTCTCGCCGAGAAAAGCACTAAATGCACGGTACTGTGTTTTGATAGACATCGGTGCCTGGAATCATAAAATAACACTTTATATCATTCTTGGTCAGTTGACAATGCATATGGAGAGCAAAAAGTTCATGGGTCCCGCTTCTGCACAAGAGCAAACAGGCATATGACTGAAAAACCTGCTTTTCTCGCAGAGAAAAGCATCTCAATGCACTGGTACTGTGTTTTGGGGGACATGGGTGCATGGAATCATGAAATAACACTTTAATGTCATTCTTGGTCAGTTGACAATGCATATGGAGTAAAAAGTTAATGAGTCCCCGCTTCTGCACAAGAGGAAACAGGCATATGACTTAAAACCTGCTTTTCTCGCAGAGAAAAGCACGGAAATGCAAATGCACTGTGTTTTGGGGGACATGGGTGCTCTGGAATCATAAAATAACACTTTTATATCATTGTTGGTCAGTTGATAATGGATATAAAGCAAAAATTCCATGGGTCACCCCTTTCTGCACAAGTTCAAACAGGCCGGT
>JAFBJZ010000492.1:0-11165 GCA_016785225.1 Psettodes erumei | reverse complement strand
CCCTTCTGCACAAGTTCAAACAGGCCGGTGAGTGTGAGCTCTTCTCGCCGAGAAAAGCACTTAATGGACGGTACTGTGTTTTGCTAGACATCGGTGCCTGGAATCATAAAATAACACTTTCATATCATTCTTGGTCAGTTGACAATATATATGGAGCGAAAAGTTAATGGGTTGCCGCTTCTGCACAAGAGCAAACAGGCATATGACCAAAACCTGCTTTTCTCCCCGAGAAAATCACTAAATGCACGGTACTGTGTTTTGGGGGAGATGGGTGCCTGGAATCATGAAATAACACTTTTATATCATTGTTGGTCAGTTGACAATGCATATGGAGCAACAAATTCAATGGGTCACTCCTTCTGTACAAGATCAAACATGCCAGTGAGTGTGAGTTTTTCTCGCCGAGAAAAGCACTTAATGGACGGTCATGTGTTTTGATAGACATCGGTGCCTGGAATCATAAAATAACACTTTAATATCATTCTTGGTCAGTTGACAATGCATATGGAGCAAAAAGTTCATGGGTCCCCGCTTCTGCACAAGAGCATACAGGCATATGACCAAAACGTGCTTTTCTCGCCGAGAAAAGCACTTAATGGACGGTACTGTGTTTTGCTAGACATCGGTGCCTGGAATCATAAAATAACACTTTCATATCATTCTTGGTCAGTTGACAATATATATGGAGCGAAAAGTTAATGGGTTGCCGCTTCTGCACAAGAGCAAACAGGCATATGACCAAAACCTGCTTTTCTCCCCGAGAAAATCACTAAATGCACGGTACTGTGTTTTGGGGGAGATGGGTGCCTGGAATCATGAAATAACACTTTTATATCATTGTTGGTCAGTTGACAATGCATATGGAGCAACAAATTCAATGGGTCACTCCTTCTGTACAAGATCAAACATGCCAGTGAGTGTGAGTTTTTCTCGCCGAGAAAAGCACTTAATGGACGGTCATGTGTTTTGATAGACATCGGTGCCTGGAATCATAAAATAACACTTTAATATCATTCTTGGTCAGTTGACAATGCATATGGAGCAAAAAGTTCATGGGTCCCCACTTCTAGACAAGAGCAAACAGGCCAGTGACTGTGAGATTTTCTCGCCTAGAAAAGCACTTAATGGACGGTCATGTGTTTTTATATCTCGCCGAGAAAAGCACCTAATGCACGGTAATGTGTTTTGATAGACATCGGTGCCTGGAATCATAAAATAACACTTTAATATCATTCTTGGTCAGTTGACAATGAATATGGAGCAAAAAGTTCATGGATCCACGCTTCTGCACAAGAGCAAACAGGCATATGACCAAAACCTGCTTTTCTCGCCGAGAAAAGCACTTAATGAACGGTCCTGTGTTTTGGGGGACATGGGTGCCTGGAATCATGAAATAACACATTTATATCATTGTTGGTCAGTTGACAATGCATATGGAGCAAAAAGTTCATGGATCCTCCCTTCTGCACAAGTGCAAACAGGCATATGACCAAAAGCTGCTTTTCTCACCGAGAAAAGCACGAAATGCACGGTACTGTGTCTTCGGGGACATGGGTGCCTGGAGTCATAAAAATAACACTTTTATATCATTGTTGGTCAGTTGATAATGGATATAAAGCAAAAATTCCATGGGTCACCCCTTCTGCACAATTTCAAACAGGCCGGTGAGTGTTAGCTTTTCTCGCCGAGAAAAGCACTTAATGGGCGGTACTGTATTTTGATAGACATCGGTGCCTGGAATCATAAAATAACACTTTAATATCATTCTTGGTCAGTTGACAATGTATATGGAGCAAAAAGTTCATGGGTCCCCGCTTCTGGACAAGTGCAAACAGGCCAGTGACTGTGAGATTTTCTCGCAGAGAAAAGAACTTAATGGACGGTCCTGTGTTTTGGGGGACATGGGTGCCTGGAATCATAAAAATAACACTTTTATATAATTGTTGGTCACTTGATAATGGATATGAAGCAAAAATTCCATGGGTCACCCCTTCTGCACAAGTTCAAACAGGCCGGTGAGTGTGAGCTTTTCTCGAAAAGCACTTAGAAAAGCACTTAATGGACGGTACTGTGTTTTGATGGACATCGGTGCCTGGAATCATAAAATAACACTTTAATATCATTCTTGGTCAGTTGACAATGGCATATGGAGCAAAAAAGTTGATGGGTCCCCACTTCTGCACAAGAGCAAACAGGCATATGACCAAAACCTGCTTTTCTCGCCGAGAAAAGTACTTAATGAACGGTACTGTGTTTTGGGGACATGGGTGCCTGGAATCATGAAATAACACTTTTATCATTCATTGTTGGTCAGTTGACAATGCATATGGAGCAAAAAAAAATTTCATGGATTCACGCTTCTGCACAAGAGCAAACAGGCATATGACTGTGAACCTTTTCTCGCCGAGAAAAGCACTTAATGAACGGTACTGTGTTTTGATAGACATGGGTGCCTGGAATCATAAATAACACTTTTATATCATTCTTGGTCAGTTGACAATGCATATGGAGCAAAAAGTTCATGGGTCCCCGCTTCTGCACAAGAGCAAACAGGCATATGACCAAAACCTGCTTTTCTCTGCCGAGAAAAGCACTAAATGCACGGTACTGTGTTTTGAGGACATGGGTGCATGGAATCATGAAATAACACTTTAGTATCATTGTTTGTCAGTTGGTAATGGATATAAAGAAAAAAATTCCATGGGTCACCCCTTCTGCACAAGAGCAAACAGGCCAGTGAGTGTGAGCTTTTCTCGCCGAGAGAAGCACTTAATGGACGGTACTGTGTTTTGATAGACATCGGTGCCTGGAATCATAAAATAACACTTTCATATCATTCTTGGTCAGTTGACAATGCATATGGAGCAAAAAGTTCATGGATGCACGCTTCTGCACAAGAGCAAACAGGCATATGACCGAAAGCTGTTTTTTCTTGCCGAGAAAAGCACTAAATGCACGGTACTGTGTTTGGGGGGACATGGATGCATGGAATCATGAAATAACACTTTAGTATCATTCTTTGTCAGTTGATAATGGATATAAACCAAAAAATTCCATAGGTCACCCCTTCTGTACAAGTTCAAACAGGCCGGTGAGTGTGAGCTTTTCTCACCGAGAAAAGCACTTAATGGACGGTCATGTGTTTTTATATCTCGCCGAGAAAAGCACTTAATGCACGGTACTGTGTTTTGGGGGACATGGGTGCCTGGAATCATGAAATAACACTTTAATATCATTCTTGGTCAGTTGATAATGGATATAAAGGAAAAAAAAGTTCATGGGTCACCCCTTCTGCACAAGAGCAAACAGGCCAGTGACCAAAAGCTTTTTCTCGCCGAGAAAAGCACTTAATGGACAGTACTGTGTTTTGATAGACATCGGTGCCTGGAATCATGAAATAACACTTTTATATCATTCTTGGTCAGTTGACAATGCATATGGAGCAAAAAAAGTTCATGGATCCATGCTTCTGCACAAGAGCAAACAGGCAGATGACCAAAACCTGCTTTTCTCGCCGAAAAAAAGCACTTAATGAACGTTACTGTGTTTTGGGGGACATGGGTGCCTGGAATCATGAAATAACACTTTTTTATATCATTTTTGGTCAGTTGACAATGCATATGGAGCAAAAAGTTCATGGATCCACGCTTCTGCACAAGAGCAAACAGGCATATGACCAAAACCTGCTTTTCTCGCCGAGAAAAAAAGCACTTAATGAACGTTACTGTGTTTTGGGGACATGGGTGCCTGGAATCATGAAATAACACTTTACTATCATTCTTTGTCAGTTGATAATGGATATAAACCAAAAAAATTCCATAGGTCACCCCTTCTGCACAAGTTCAAACAGGCCGGTGAGTGTGAGCTTTTCTCGCCGAGAAAAGCAGCACTTAATGGACAGTACTGTGTTTTGATAGACATCGGTGCCTGGAATCATAAAATAACACTTTCATATCATTCTTGGTCAGTTGACAATGCATATGGAGCAAAAAGTTCATGGATCCACGCTTCTGCACAAGAGCAAACAGGCATATGACCAAAATCTGCTTTTCTCGCCGAGAAAAGCACTTAATGAACGGTACTGTGTTTTGGGGGACATGGGTGCCTGGAATCATGAAATAACACTTTTATATCATTGTTGGTCAGTTGATAATGGATATAAAGCAAAAATTCCATGGGTCACCCCTTCTGCACAAGTTCAAACAGGCCGGTGAGTGTGAGCTTTTCTCGCCGAGAAAAGCACTTAATGGACGGTACTGTGTTTTGATAGACATCGGTGCCTGGAATCATAAAATAACACTTTAATATCATTCTTGGTCAGTTGACAATGCATATGGAGCAAAAAGTTCATGGATCCACGCTTCTGCACAAGAGCAAACAGGCATATGACCAAAAGCTGCTTTTTTCGCCGAGAAAAGCACTTAATGAACGGTACTGTGTTTTGAGAGACATCGGTGCCCGGATTCATAAAATAACACTTTCATATCATTCTTGGTCAGTTGACAATGGATATAAAGCAAAAAAATTCCATAGGTCCCCGCTTCTGGACAAGAGCAAACAGGCCAGTGACTGAGATTTTCTCGCCGAGAAAAGCACTTAATGGACGGTCATGTGTTTTGATAGACTCCGGTGCCTGGAATCATAAAATAACACTTTCATGTCATTCTTGGTCAGTTGACAATATATATGAAGCGAAAAGTTCATGGGTCCCCGCTTCTGCACAAGAGCAAACAGGCATATGACCAAAACCTGCTTTTCTCGCCGAGAAAAGCACTAAATGAACGGTACTGTGTTTTCGGGGACATGGGTGCCTGGAATCATGAAATAACACTTTTATATCATTGATGGTCAGTTGACAATGCATATGGAGCAAAAAGTTCATGGATCCACGCTTCTGCACAAGAGCAAACAGGCATATGACCAAAACCTGCTTTTCTCGCCGAGAAAAGCACTTAATGGACGGTATTGTGTTTTGATAGACATCGGTGCCTGGAATCATAAAATAACACTTTCATATCATTCTTGGTCAGTTGACAATATATATGGAGCGAAAAGTTCATGGGTCCCCGCTTCTGCACAAGAGCAAACAGGCATATGACCAAAACCTTCTTTTCTCACAGAGAAAAGCATGAAATGCACGGTACTGTGTTTTGGGGGACATGGGTGCCTGGAATCATAAAAATAACACTTTTATATCATTGTTGGTCAGTTGATAATGGATATAAAGCAAAAAATTCCATGGGTCACCCCTTCTGCACAAGTTCAAACAGGCCGGTGAGTGTGAGCTTTTCTCGCCGAGAAAAGCACTTAATGGACGGTCATGTGTTTTTATTTCTCCGAGAAAAGCACCTAATGCACGGTACTGTGTTTTGATAGACATCGGTGCCTGGAATCATAAAATAACACTTTAATATCATTCTTGGTCAGTTGACAATGCATATGGAGCAAAAAGTTCATGGGTCCCCGCTTCTGCACAAGAACAAACAGGCATATGACCAAAACCTGCTTTTCTCGCCGAGAAAAGCACTTAATGGACGTTCATGTGTTTTTATATCTCGCCGAGAAAATCACTTAATGCACGGTACTGTGTTTTGATAGACATCGGTGCCTGGAATCATGAAATAACACTTTTATATCATTGTTGGTCAGTTGACAATGCATATGGAGCAAAAAGTTCATGGATCCACTCTTCTGCACAAGAGCAAACAGGCATATGACCGAAAGCTGCTTTTCTAGCCGAGAAAAGCACTAAATGCTCACGGTACTGTGTTTGGGGCGACATGGGTGCGTGGAATCGTGAAATAACACTTTCGTATCATTCTTTGTCAGTTGATAATGGATGTAAACCAAAAAATTCCATAGGTCACCCCTTCTGTACAAGTTTAAACATGCCGGTGAATGTCAGCCTTTATCGCAGAGAAAAGCACTTAATGGACGGTACTGTGTTTTGATAGACATCGGTGTCTGGAATCATAAAATAACACTTTCATATCATTCTTGGTCAGTTGGCAATATATATAAAGCGAAAAGTTCATGGGTCCCCGCTTCTGCACAAGAACAAACAGGCACATGACCAAAACCTGCTTTTCTCCCCGAGAAAATCACTAAATGCACGGTACTGTGTTTTGGGGGAGATGGTTGCATGGAATCATGAAATAACACTTTAGTATCATTCTTTGTTAGTTGGTAATGGATATAAAGAAAAAAAATTCCATGGGTCACCCCTTCTGCACAAGAGCAAACAGGCCAGTGTGTGTGAGCTTTTCTCGCCGAGAAAAGCACTTAATGGACAGTACTGTGTTTTGATAGACATCGGTGCCTGGAATCATGAAATAACACTTTTATATAATTTTTGGTCAGTTGACAATGCATATGGAGCAAAAAGTTCATGGATCCATGCTTCTGCACAAGAGCAAACAGGCAGATGACCAAAACCTGCTTTTCTCGCCGAAAAAAGCACTTAATGAACGTTACTGTGTTTTGGGGGACATGGGTGCCTGGAATCATGAAATAACACTTTTATATAATTTTTGGTCAGTTGACAATGCATATGGAGCAAAAAGTTCATGGATCCACGCTTCTGCACAAGAGCAAAGAGGCATATGACCAAAACCTGCTTTTCTCGCGGAGAAAAGCACTTAATGGACGGTCATGTGTTTTTATATCTCGCTGAGAAAATCACTTAATGCACGGTACTGTGTTTTGGGGACATGGGTGCCTGGAATCATAAAATAACACTTTCATATCATTCTTGGTCAGTTGACAATATATATGGAGCAAAAAGTTCATGGGTCCCCGCTTCTGCACAAGAGCAAACAGGCATATGACCAAAACCTGCTTTTGTCGCAGAGAAAAGCATGAAATGCACGGTACTGTGTTTTGGGGGACATGGGTGCCTGGAATCATAAAAATAACACTTTTATATAATTGTTGGTCACTTGATAATGGATATAAAGCAAAAATTCCATGGGTCACCCCTTCTGCACAAGTTCAAACAGGCCGGTGAGTGTGAGCTTTTCTCGCCGAGAAAAGCACTTAATGAACGGTACTGTGTTTTGATAGACATTGGTGCCTGGAATCATAAAATAACACTTTCATATCATTGTTGGTCAGTTGACAATATATATGGAGCAAAAAGTTCATGGATCCACGCTTCTGCACAAGAGCAAACAGGCATATGACCAAAAGCTGCTTTTCTCGCCGAGAAAAGCACGAAATGCACGGCACTGTGTTTGGGGGGACATCGGTGCATGGAATCATGAAATAACACTTTAGTATCATTCTTTGTCAGTTGATAATGGATATAAACCAAAAATATCCATGGGTCCCCCTTCTGTACAAGTTCAAACAGGTCGGTGAGTGTGAGCTTTTCTCGCCGAGAAAAAGCACTTAATGGACAGTCATGCGTTTTTATATCTGCCGAAAAAGCACTTAATGCACGGTACTGTGTTTTGATAGACATCGGTGCCTGGAATCATAAAATAACACTTTATATCATTCTTGGTCAGTTGACAATGCATATGGAGCAAAAAGTTCATGGATCCAAGCTTCTGCACAAGAGCAAACAGGCATATGACTGCCTGCTTTTCACGCCGAGAAAAAAGCACTTAATGCATGGTACTGTGTTTTGGGGGACATGGGTGCCTGGAATCATAAAATAACACTTTTATATCATTGTTGGTCAGTTGACAATGCATATGGAGCAAAAAGTTAATGGGTCCACGCTTCTGCACAAGAGTTCAAACAGGCATATGACCAAAAGCTGCTTTTCTCACCAAGAAAAGCACTTAATGGATGGTCATGTGTTTTATATCTCGCAGAGAAAAGCACCTAATGCACGGTACTGTGTTTTGATAGACATCGGTGCCTGGAATCATAAAAATAACACTTTTATATCATTGTTGGTCAGTTGATAATGGATATAATGCATATGGAAGCAAAAAGTTCATGGGTCCCCACTTCTGCACAAGAGCAAACAGGCATATGACCAAAACCTGCTTTTCTCGCAGAGAAAAGCACTTAAATGCACGGTACTGCGTTTTGGGGGACATGGGTGCCTGGAATCATAAAAATAACACTTTAGTATCATTCTTTGTCAGTTGATAATGGATATAAAGCAAAAAAATTCCATGGGTCCCCGCTTCTGCACAAACAGTTCAAACAGGCCTTTTCTCGAGAAAAAGCACTTAATGGACGGTCATGTGTTTTTATTTCGCCGAGAAAAGCACTTAATGCACGGTACTGTGTTTTGATAGACATGGGTGCCTGGAATCATAAAATAACACTTTTATATCATTGTTGGTCAGTTGATAATGGATATGGAGCAAAAATTCCATGGGTCACCCTTCTGCACAAGTTCAAACAGGCAGAGTGTGAACTTTTCTCCAAAAGCACTACTAATGGATGGTACTGTGTTTTGGGGGACATGGGTGCCTGGAATCATGAAATAACACTTTTATATAATTCTTGGTCAGTTGACAATGGATATAAAGCAAAAAGTTCATGGGTCATCCATTCTTCTGCACAAGAGCAAACAGGCATGTGAGTGTCAACGTGCTTTTCTCTCGGAGAAAAATCACTTAATGCACGGTACTGTGTTTTGGGGGCATGGGTGCCTGGAATCATGAAATAACAATTTCATATCATTGTTGGTCAGTTGACAATGCATATGGAGCAAAAAGTTCATGGATCCACGCTTCTGCACAAGAGCAAACAGGCATATGACCAAAACCTGCTTTTCTCGCCGAGAAAAGCACTAAATGCATGGCACTGTGTTTGGGGGGACATCGGTGCATGGAATCATGAAATAACACTTTAGTATCATTCTTTGTCAGTTGATAATGGATATAAACCAAAAAATTCCATGGGTCCCCGCTTCTGTACAAGTTCAAACAGGTCGGTGAGTGTGAGCTTTTCTCGCCGAGAAAAGCACTTAATGGACAGTCATGTGTTTTTATATCTCGCCGAGAAAAGCACTTAATGCACGGTACTGTGTTTTGATAGACATCGGTGCCTGGAATCATAAAATAACACTTTCATATCATTCTTGGTCAGTTGACAATGCATATGGAGCAAAAAGTTCATGGATCCAAGCTTCTGCACAAGAGCAAAGAGGCATATGACCAAAAGCTGCTTTTCTCGCCGAGAAAAGCACTTAATGAATGGTACTGTGTTTTGGGGGACATGGGTGCATGGAATCATGAAATAACACTTTTATATAATTGTTGGTCAGTTGACAATGCATATGGAGCAAAAAGTTCATGGAGCCACGCTTCTGGACAAGAGCAAACAGGCATATGACCAAAGGCTGCTTTTCTCACCGAGAAAAGCACTAAATGGATGGTCATGTGTTTTTATATCTCGCAGAGAAAAGCACCTAATGCACGGTACTGTGTTTTGATAGACATCGGTGCCTGGAATCATAAAAATAACACTTTTATATCATTGTTGGTCAGTTGATAATGGATATAATGCAAAAATTCCATGGGTCATCCCTTCTGCACAAGTTCAAACAGGCCGGTGAGTGTGAGGTTTTTTCGCCGAGAAAAGCACTTAATGAACGATACTGTGTTTTAGGGGGCATGGGTGCCTGGAATCATGAAATAACAATTTTATATCATTGTTGGTCAGTTGACAATGCATATGGAGCAAAAAGTTCATGGATCCACGCTTCTGCACAAGAGCAAACAGGCATATGACCAAAACCTGCTTTTCTCGCCGAGAAAAGCACTTAATGAACAGTACTCTGTTTTGGCGGACATGGGTGCCTGGATCATGAAATAACACTTTTATATGATTATTGGTCAGTTGACAATGCCTATGGAGCAAAAAAGTTCCTGGATCCACACTTCTGCACAAGAGCAAACAGGCATATGACCAAAACCTGCTTTTCTCGCCGAGAAAAAGCACTAAATGCACGGTACTGTGTTTGGGGGACATGGGTGCCTGGAATCATGAAATAACACTTTAGTATCATTCTTTGTCAGTTGATAATGGATATAAACCAAAAAAAATCCATGGGTCCCCGCTTCTGCACAAGTTCAAACAGTTCGGTGAGTGTGAGCTTTTCTCGCCGAGAAAAGCACTTAATGGACGGTACTGTGTTTGAGAAAAGCACTTAATGACACTGTGTTTTGGGGGACATGGGTGCCTGGAATCATAAAATAACACTTTTATATCATTCTTGGTCAGTTGACAATGCATATGGAGCAAAAAGTTCATGGGTCCCCGCTTCTGCACAAGAGCAAACAGGCATATGACCAAAACCTGCTTTTCTCGCCGAAAAAAGCACTTAATGAACGGTACTGTGTTTTGGGGATATGGGTGCCTGGAATCATGAAATAACACTTTTATATCATTGTTGGTCAGTTGACAATGCATATGGAGCAAAAAGTTCATGGATCCATGCTTCTGCACAAGAGCAAACAGGCATGTGACCAAAACGTGCTTTTCTCGGAGAGAAAATCATGAAATGCACGGTACTGTGTTTTTGGGGGCATGGGTGCCTGGAATCATAAAAATAACACTTTTATATCATTGTTGGTCAGTTGATAATGGATATAAAGCAAAAATTCCATGGGTCACCCCTTCTGCACAAGTTCAAACAGGCCGGTGAGTGTGAGCTTTTCTCGCTGAGAAAAGCACTTAATGGACGGTACTGTGTTTTGATAGACATCGGTGCCTGGAATCATAAAATAACACTTTCATATCATTCTTGGTCAGTTGACAATATATATGGAGCGAAAAGTTCATGGGTCCCCGCTTCTGCACAAGAGCAAACAGGCATATGACCAAAACCTGCTTTTCTCCCGAGAAAATCACTAAATGAACGGTACTGTGTTTTGATAGACATCGGTGCCTGTAATCATGAAATAACACTTTAGTATCATTCTTTGTCAGTTGGTAATGGATATAAAGAAAAAATTCCATGGGTCACCCCTTCTGCACAAGAGCAAACAGGCCAGTGAGTGTGAGCTTTTCTCGCCGAGAAAAGCACTTAATGGACGGTACTGTGTTTTGGGGGACATGGGTGCCTGGAATCATGAAATAACACTTTAATATCATTCTTGGTCAGTTGACAATGCATATGGAGCAAAAAGTTCATGGGTCCCCGCTTCTGGACAAGAGCAAACAGGCCAGTGACTGTGAGATTTTCTCGCCGAGAA
>JAFBJZ010000491.1:0-16642 GCA_016785225.1 Psettodes erumei | reverse complement strand
ATGTATTTGAACTTATATTGTGTCTATTTGTGCTAGTTCTTAACTGCTTTGAAGTCATCCTGTGTCTCTTTGTGGTAGTTTGGCATGTCTTTGAAGTTATATTGTGTGTCTTTTTGCTAGTTCTGAACTGCTTTGATGTCATCTTGTGAGTCCTGGTGGTAGTTTAGCATGTCTTTGAAGTCATCTTGTGTCTCTTTTTGCTACTTCTGAACATCTTTGACATCATCCTGTGTCTCTTTGTGGTAGTTTAGCATGTCTTTGAACTTATATTGTGTCTATTTGTGCTCGTTCTTAACTGCTTTGAATTCATCTTGTGTCTCTTTGTGGTAGTTTAGCATGTCTTAAAAGTCATCTTGTGTGTCTTTATGCTACTTCTGAAGTGCTTTGAAGTCATCCTGTCTCTTTGTGGTAGTTTAGCATGTCTTTGAAGTCATCTTGTTTCTCTTTGTGGTAGTTTAGCATGTCTTTGAAGTCATAGTGTGTCTCTTTGTGGTAGTTTAGCATGTCTTTGAAGTCATCTTGTTTCTCTTTGTGGTAGTTTAGCATGTCTTTGAAGTCATATCGTGTCTCTTTGTTGTAGTTTAGCATGTCTTTGAAGTTATATTGTGTCTCATTGTGAAAGTTCTGAACATCTTTGACGTTATCCTGTGTCTCTTTGTGGTAGTTTAGCATGTCTTTAAAGTCATCTTGTGTGTCTTTTTACTACTTCTGAAATGCTTTGAAGTCATTTTGTGTCTCCTTGTGGTAGTTTAGCATGTATTTAAAGTAATCTTGTGTGTCTTCGGGCTACTTCTGAACTGCTTTAAAGATATCTTGTGCCTCCTTGTGGGAGTTTAGCATGTCTTTGAACTTATATTGTGTCTCTTTGTGCTAGTTCTTAACTGCTTTGAAGTCATCCTGTGTCTCTTTGTGGTAGTTTAGCATGTCCTTGAAGTCTTCTTGTGTCTCTTTGTGGTAGTTTAGCATGTCCTTAAATTCATCTTGTGTGTCCTTGTGTTAGTTCTGAACTGCTTTAATATCATTTTGTCAGTCTTTGTGGTAGTTTAGCATGTCTTTGAAGTCATATTGTGTCTCTTTGTGCTACTTCTGAACTGCTTTGAAGTCATATTGTGTCTTCTTGTGCTACTTCTGAACTGCTTTGAATTCATCTTGTGTCTCTTTGTGGTAGTTTAGCATGTCTTGAAAGTCATCTTGTGTGTCTTTATGCTACTTCTGAAGTGCTTTGAAGTCATATTGTTTCTCTTCGTGCTAGTTCTGAAAATCCTTGACATCATCCTGTGTCTCTTTGTGGTAGTTTAGCATGTCGTTAAAGTCGTATTGTGTCTCTTCATGCTAGTTCTGAACATCTTTGACGTCATCCTGTGTCTTTTTTGTGGTAGTTTAGCATGTCTTTGAAGTCATCTTGTTTCTCTTTGTGGTAGTTTAGCATGTCTTTGAAGTTATATTGTGTCTATTTGTGCTAGTTCTTCACTGCTTTGAAGTCATCCTGTGTATCTTTGTGGAAATTTAGCATGTCTTTGAAGTTACATTGTGTCTCTTTGTGCTAGTTCTGAACATCTTTAACGTCATCCTATGTCTCTTTGTGGTAGTTTAGCATGTCTTTGAACTTATATTGTGTCTATTTATGCTAGTTTAGCATGTATTTGAACTATATTTGAACTTATATTGTCACTGCTTTGAAGTTGTGTCTTTTTGTGGTAGTTCTTCACTGCTTTGAAGTCATCCTGTGTCTCTTTGTGGTAGTTTAGCATGTCTTTGAAGTCATATTGTGTCTCTTTGTGCTACTTCTGAACTGCTTTGAAGTCATCTTGTGTCTCTTTGTGGTAGTTTAGCATGTCTTTAAAGTCGTATTGTGTCTCTTTGTGCTAGTTCTGAACATCTTTGACGTCATCCTGTGTCTTTTTGTGGTACTTTAGCATGTCTTTGAACTTATATTGTGTCTCTTTGTGCTAGTTCTTAACTGCTTTGAAGTCATCCTGTGTCTCTTTGTGGTAGTTTAGCATGTCTTTGAAGTCATATTGTGTCTCTTTGTGGTAGTTTAGCATGTCTTTGAAGTCATCTTGTGTCTCTTTGTGGTAGTTTAGCATGTCTTTGAAGTCATCTTGTGTGTCTTTGTGCTAGTTCTGAACTGCTTTGATGTCATCCTGTGTCTCTTTGTGGTAGTTTAGCATGTCTTTGAAGTCATATTGTGTCTCTTTTGTGCTACTTCTGAACTGCTTTTTGAAGTTCATCTTGTGTCTCTTTGTGGTAGTTTAGCATGTCTTTGAAGTCATCTTGTGTGTCTTTGTGCTACTTCTGAAGTGCTTTGAAGTCATATTGTTTCTCTTTGTGCTAGTTCTGAACATCCTTGACATCATCCTGTGTCTCTTTTGTGGTAGTTTAGCATGTCTTTGAACTTATATTGTGTCTCTTTGTGCTAGTTCTTAACTGCTTTGAAGTCATCCTGTGTCTCTTTGTGGTAGTTTAGCATGTCTTTGAAGTTATATTGTGTCTCTTTGTGCTAGTTCTGAACATCTTTAACGTCATCCTGTGTCTCTTTGTGGTAGTTTAGCATGTCTTTGAACTCATATTGTGTCTATTTGTGCTAGTTCTTAACTGCTTTGAAGTCATCCTGTTCTCTTTGAAGTCATCCTGTGTCTCTTTTGTGTAGTTTAGCATGTCTTTGAAGTCATCCTGTGTCTCTTTTGTGGTAGTTTAGCATGTCTTTAAAATCATCTTGTGTCTTTTGTGCTACTTCTGAAATGCTTTGAAGTCATCTTGTGTCTCTTTGTGGTAGTTTAGCATGTCTTTGAAAGTCGTATTGTGTGTCTCTTCATGCTAGTTCTGAACATGTTTGACGTCATCCTGTGTCTTTTTGTGGTACTTGTCTTTGAGCATGTTTTTGAACTTATATTGTGTCTCTTTGTGCTAGTTCTTAACTGCTTTGAAGTCATCCTGTGTCTCTTTGTGGTAGTTTAGCATGTCTTTGAAGTCTTCTTGTGTCTCTTTGTGGTAGTTTAGCATGTCCTTAAATTCATCTTGTGTGTCCTTGTGTTAGTTCTGAACTGCTTTAATGTCATCTTGTCAGTCTTTGTGGTAGTTTAGCATGTCTTTGAAGTCATATTGTGTCTCTTTTTGTGCTACTTCTGAACTGCTTTGAATTCATCTTGTGTCTCTTTGTGGTAGTTTAGCATGTCTTGAAAGTCATCTTGTGTGTCTTTATGCTACTTCTGAAGTGCTTTGAAGTCATATTGTTTCTCTTCGTGCTAGTTCTGAACATCCTTGACATCATCCTGTGTCTCTTTGTGGTAGTTTAGCATGTCTTTGAACTTATATTGTGTCTCTTTGTGCTAGTTCTTAACTGCTTTGAAGTCATCCTGTGTCTCTTTGTGGTAGTTTAGCATGTCTTTGAAGTTATATTGTGTCTCTTTGTGCTAGTTCTGAACATCTTTGAAGTCATCCTGTGTCTCTTTGTGGTAGTTTATGTCTTTGAAGTCATCTTGTGTCTCTTTGTGGTACTTTTAGCTTGTCTTTGAAGTCATATTGTGTCTCTTTGTGCTAGTTCTTAACTGCTTTGAATTCATCTTGTGTCTCTTTGTGGTAGTTTAGCATGTCTTTAAAGTCATCTTGTGTCTCTTTGTGCTAGTTCTGAACTGCTTTGAAGTCATATTGTGTCTCTTTGTGGTAGTTTAGCATGTCTTTGAAGTCATATTGTGTCTTTTTGTGCTAGTTCTGAACATCTTTGACATCATCCTGTGTCTCTTTGTGGTAGTTTAGCATGTCTTTGAACTTATATTGTGTCTCTTTGTGCTAGTTCTTAACTGCTTTGAAGTCATCCTGTGTCTCTTTGTGGTAGTTTAGCATGTCTTTGAAGTCATATTGTGTCTCTTTGTGGTAGTTTAGCATGTCTTTAAAGTCATCTTGTGTGTCTTTTTAGTAGTTCTGAAATGTCTTTTTGAAGTCATATTGTGTCTCTTTGTGGTAGTTCTGAACTGCTTTGAAGTCATCTTGTGTCTCTTTGTGGTAGTTTAGCATGTCTTTGAAGTCATCTTGTGTTATATTGTGTCTCTTTTTGAAGTCATCCTGTGTCTTTGTGGTGTTTTGCTTTAGTTTAGCATGTCTTTTGTTATATTGTGTCTCTTTGTGCTAGTTCTTTTTGATGTCATCCTGTGTCTCTTTGTGGTAGTTTAGCATGTCTTTGAAGTCATATTGTGTCTCTTTTGTGCTAGTTCTTAACTGCTTTGAAGTCATCCTGTGTCTCTTTTGTGGTAGTTTAGCATGTCTTTGAAGTCATCCTGTGTGTCTTTTTGTGCTAGTTCTGAACTGTCTTTGAAGTCATCCTGTGTCTCTTTGTGGTAGTTTAGCACTGTCTTTGAAGTCATATTGTGTCTCTTTGTGCTAGTTCTGAGCATGCTTTGAAGTCATCTGTGTCTCTTTTTGTGGTAGTTTAGCATGTCTTTGAAGTTATATTGTGTCTCTTTGTGCTAGTTCTAGCACTGCTTTGAAGTCATCCTGTGTCTCTTTGTGGTAGTTTAGCATGTCTTTGAAGTTATATTGTGTCTCTTTGTGCTAGTTCTGAACTGCTTTGAAGTCATCTTGTGTCTCTTTGTGGTAGTTTAGCATGTCTTTGAAGTCATCTTGTGTCTCTTTTGTGGTAGTTTAGCATGTCTTTGAAGTCATCCTGTGTCTCTTTTGTGGTAGTTTAGCATGTCTTTAAAGTCATCTTGTGTGTCTTTTGCTACTTCTGAAATGCTTTGAAGTCATATTGTGTCTCCTTGTGGTAGTTCATAACTGCTTTGAAGTCATCTTGTGTCTCTTTGTGGTAGTTTAACATGTCTTTAAAGTTATATTGTGTCTCTCTTTTTGTGTCTTTGCTAGTTCTGTACATCTTCGACGTCATCCGGTGTCTCTTTGTGGTAGTTTAGCATGTCTTTGAAGTCATATTATGTCTCTTCGTGCTAGTTCTTAACTGCTTGGAAGTCATCCTGTGTCTCTTTGTGGTATTTTAGCATGTATTTAAAGTAATCTTGTGTGTCTTTGGGCTAGTTCTGAACTGCTTTAAAGTCATCTTGTGTCTCTTTTGTGATAGTTGAGCACGTTTTTAAAGTCATCTTGTGTGTCTTTGTGCTACTTCTGAAATGCTTTGAAGTCATATTGTGTCTCTTTGTGGTAGTTTAGCATGTCTTTGAAGTCATCTTGTGTGTCTTTGTGCTACTTCTGAAATGCTTTGAAGTTATATTGTGTCTCTTTGTGAAAGTTCTGAACATCTTTGAATTCATCCTGTGTCTCTTTGTGGTAGTTTAGCATGTCTTTGAAGTCATCTTGTGTGTCTTTTTGCTAGTTCTGAAATGCTTTGAAGTCATCTTGTGTCTCTTTTGTGGTAGTTTAGCATGTCTTTGAAGTCATCTTGTGTCTCTTTGTGGTAGTTTAGCATGTCTTTGAACTTATATTGTGTCTATTTGTGCTCGTTCTTAACTGTTTTGAATTCATCCTGTGTCTCTTTGTGGCAGTTTAGCATGTCTTTGAATATATAATGTGTCTCTTTGTGCTAGTTCTGAACTGCTGTGATGTCATCCTGTGTCTCCTTGTGGTACTTTAGCTTGTCTTTGAAGATATAGTGTCTCTTTGTGCTAGTTCTTCACTTCTTTGAAGTCATCCTATGTCTCTTTGTGGTAGTTTAGCATGTCTTTGAACTTATCTTGTGTCTCTTTGTGCTAGTTCTGAACATTTTTGACATCATCCTGTGTCTCTTTGTGGTAGTTTAGCTTGTCTTTGAAGTTATATTGTGCCTCTTTGTGCTACTTCTGAACTGCTTTGAAGTCATCCTGCGTCTCTTTGTTGTAGTTTAACATGTCTTTAAAGTCATCTTGTGTCTCTTTGTGGTAGTTTAGCATGTCTTTAAAGTCATCTTGTGTGTCTTTGTGCTACTTCTGAAATGGTTTGAAGTCTTATTGTGCCTCTTTGTGGTAGTTTGACATGTGTTTAAAGTCATCTTGTGCGTCTTTGTAGTAGTCTGAACTGCTTTGAAGTCATATTGTGTCTCTTTGTGGCAGTTTAACATGTCTTTAAAGTCATCTTCTGTGTCATTGTGGTACTTCTGAACTACTTTGAAGTTATATTGTGTGTTTTTGTGGGAGTTTTGCATTTCTTTAAAGTTATATTGTGTCTCTTTGTGCTAGTTCTGTACATGTTTGACGTCATCTGTTGTCTCTTTGTGGTAGTTTAGCATGTCTTTGAAGTCATATTGTGTCTCTTCGTGCTAGTTCTTAACAGCTTTGAAGTCATCCTGTGTCTCTTCGTGGTAGTTTAGCATGTCTTTGAAGTCATGTTGTTTCACTTTGTGGTAGTTTAGCATGTCTTTGAAGTCATATTGTGTCTCTTTGTTGTAGTTTAGCATGTCTTTAAAGTCATCTTGTGTCTCTTTGTGGTAGTTTAGCATGTCTATAAAGTCATCTTGTGCGTCTTTGTAGTACTTCTGAACTGCTTTGAAGTCATATTGTGTCTCTTTGTGGTAGTTTAACATGTCTTTAAAGTCATCTTCTGTGTCTTTGTGGTACTTCTGAACTGCTTTGAAGTCATGCTTTTTTTGTGGGAGTTTTGCATTTCTTTAAAGTTATATTGTGTCTCTTTGTGCTCTCTTTGTGGTAGTTTAGCATGTCTTTGAAGTCATCCTGTGTCTCTTCGTGGTAGTTTAGCATGTCTTTAAAGTCATCTTGTGTCTTTGTGCTACTTCTGAAATGCTTTGAAGTCATATTGTGTCTCTTTGTGCTAGTTCTGTACATCTTTGACGTCATCCGGTGTCTCTTTGTGGTAGTTTAGCATGTCTTTGAAGTCATCCTGTGTCTCTTCGTGGTAGTTTAGCATGTCTTTGAAGTCATGTTGTTTCACTTTGTGGTAGTTTAGCATGTCTTTGAAGTTATATTGTGTGTCTTTTTGCTAGTTCTGTACTGCTTTGATGTCATCTTGTAAGTCCTTGTGGTAGTTTAGCATGTCTTTGAAGTCATCTTGTGTCTCTTTTTGCTACTTCTGAACATCTTTGACATCATCTTGTGTCTCGTTGTGGTCCTTTAGCTTGTCTTTGAAGTTATATTGTCTCTTTGTGCTTGTTCTTCACTGCTTTGAAGTCATTTTGTGAGTCTTTGTGGTAGTTCAGCATGTCTTTGAAGTTATATTGTGTCTATTTGTGCTCATTCTTAACTGCTTTGAATTCATCCTGTGTCTCCTTGTGGTACTTTAGCTTGTCTTTGAAGATATATTGTCTCTTTGTGCTAGTTCTTCACTGCTTTGAAGTCATCCTATGTCTCTTTGTGGTAGTTTAGCCTGTCTTTGAACTTATATTGTGTCTATTTGTGCTAGTTCTTAACTGCTTTGAAGTCATCCTGTGTCTCTTTGTGGTAGTTTAGCATGTCTTTGAAGTCATCTTGTTTCTCTTTGTGATAGTTTAGTATGTCTTTGAATTTATATTGTGTCTATTTGTGCTAGATCTTCACTGCTTTGAAGTCATCCTGTGTATCTTTGTGGAAATTTAGCATGTCTTTGAAGTTACATTGTGTCTCTTTGTGCTAGTTCTGAACATCTTTAACGCCATCCTATGTCTCTTTGTGGTAGTTTAGCATGTCTTTGAACTTATATTGTGTGTCCTTTTGCTAGTTCTGAACTGCTTTGATGTCATCTTGTGAGTCCTTGTGGTAGTTTAGCATGTCTTTGAAGTCATCTTGTTTCTCTTTGTGGTAGTTTAGCATGTCTTTGAAGTCATAGTGTGTCTCTTTGTTGTAGTTTACCATGTCTTTAAAGTCATCTTGTGTGTCTTTTTGCTACTTCTGAAATGATTTGAAGTCATATTGTGTCTCTCTGTGGTAGTTTAGCATGTCTTTAAAGTCATCTTGTGTCTCTTTGTGGTAGTTTAGCATGTCTATAAAGTCATCTTGTGTGTCTTTGTGCTACTTCTGAAATGGTTTGAAGTCTTATTGTGCCTCTTTGTGGTAGTTTGACATGTGTTTAAAGTCATCTTGTGTGTCTTTGTGCTACTTCTGAACTGCTTTGAAGTCATATTGTGTCTCTTTGTGGTAGTTTAACATGTCTTTAAAGTCATCTTCTGTGTCTTTGTGGTACTTCTGAACTGCTTTGAAGTCATTGTGTGTTTTTGTGGGAGTTTTGCATTTCTTTTAAGTTATGTTGTGTCTCTTTGTGCTAGTTCTGAACATCTTTGACGTCATCCGTGTCTCTTTGTGGTAGTAGTTAGCATGTCTTTGATGACATATTGTGTCTCTTTGTGCTACTTCTGAACTGCTTTGAGTCATCTTGGGCCTCCTTGTGGTAGTTTAGCATGTCTTTAAAGTCATCTTGTGTGTCTCTGTGCTAGTTGTGAACTGCTTTGAAGTCATCTTGTGACTCTTTGTGGTAGTTTAGCATGTCTTTAAAGTCATCTTGTGTGTCTTTGTGATAGTTATTAACTGCTTTGAAGTCATTTTGTGAGTCTTTGTGCTACTTCTGAATTGCTTTGAATTCATCTTGTGTCTCTTTGTGGTAGTTTAGCATGTCTTGAAAGTCATCTTGTGTGTGTTTATGCTACTTCTGAAGTGCTTTGAAGTCATATTGTTTCTCTTCAGCTAGATCTGAAAATCCTTGACATCATCCTGTGTCTCTTTGCGGTAGTTTAGCATGTCTTTGAACTCATATTGTGTCTATTTGTGCACGTTCTTAAGTGCTTTGAAGTCATCCTGTGTCTCTTTGTGGCAGTTTAGCATGTCTTTGAAGTTATATTGTGTCTCTTTGTGCTAGTTCTGAACTGCTTTGATGTCATCCTGTGTCTCCTTGTGGTACTTTAGCTTGTCTTTGAAGATATATTGTCTCTTTGTGCTAGTTCTTCACTGCTTTGAAGTCATCCTATGTCTCTTTGTGATAGTTTAGCATGTCCTTGAAGTCATCTTGTTTCTCTTTGTGGTAGTTTAGCATGTCTTTGAAGTTATATTGTGTCTATTTGTGCTAGTTCTTCACTGCTTTGAAGTCATCCTGTGTATCTTTTTGGAAATTTAGCATGTCTTTGAAGTTACATTGTGTCTCTTTGTGCTAGTTCTGAACATCTTTAACGTCATCCTATGTCTCTTTGTGGTAGTTTAGCATGTCTTTGAACTTATATTGTGTCTATTTGTGCTAGTTCTTAACTGCTTTGAAGTCATCCTGTGTCTCTTTGTGGTAGTTTAGCATGTCTTTGAAGTTATATTGTGTGTCTTTTTGCTACTTCTGAACTGCTTTGAAGTCATCTTGTGTCTCTTTCTGGTAGTTTAGCATGTCTTTGAAGTCATCTTGTGTCTCTTTTTGTGGTTTAGTTAAGTCATGTCTTTGTGGTAGTTAAGCATGTCTTTGTCTATTTGTGTCTATTTGTGCGAGTTCTTCACTGCTTTGAAGTCATCCTGTGTATCTTTGTGGAAATTTAGCATGTCTTTGAAGTTAAATTGTGTCTCTTTGTGCTAGTTCTGAACATCTTTAACGTCATCCTATGTCTCTTTGTGGTAGTTTAGCATGTCTTTGAAGTCATATTGTGCCTCTTTGTGCTACTTCTGAACTGCTTTGACGTCATCCTGTGTCTTTTTGTGGTAGTTTAGCATGTCTTTGAACTTATATTGTGTCTCTTTGTGCTAGTTCTTAACTGCTCTGAAGTCATCCTGTGTGTCTTTGTGGTAGTTTAGCATGTCTTTAAATTCATCTTGTGTGTCCTTGTGTTAGTTCTGAACTGCTTTAATGTCATCTTGTCAGTCTTTGTGGTAGTTTAGCATGTCTTTGAAGTCATATTGTGTCTCTTTGTGCTACTTCTGAACTGCTTTGAATTCATCTTGTATCTCTTAGTGGTAGTTTAGCATGTCTTTGAAGTCTTCTTGTGTCTCTTTGTGGTAGTTTAGCATGTCCTTAAATTCATCTTGTGTGTCCTTGTGTTAGTTCTGAACTGCTTTAATGTCATCTTGTCAGTCTTTGTGGTAGTTTAGCATGTCTTTGAAGTCATATTGTGTCTCTTTGTGCTACTTCTGAACTGCTTTGAATTCATCTTGTGTCTCTTTGTGGTAGTTTAGCATGTCTTGAACGTCATCTTGTGTGTCTTTATGCTATTTCTGAAGTGCTTTGAAGTCATATTGTTTCTCTTCGCGCTAGATCTGAACATCCTTGACATCATCCTGTGTCTCTTTGTGGTAGTTTAGCATGTCTTTGAACTCATATTGTGTCTATTTGTGCACGTTCTTAACTGCTTTGAAGTCATCCTGTGTCTCTTTGTGGCAGTTTAGCATGTCTTTGAAGTTATATTGTGTCTCTTTGTGCTAGTTTAGCATGTCTTTAAAGTCATCTTGTGTGTCTTTGTGCTACTTCTGAAATGGTTTGAAGTCTTATTGTGCCTCTTTGTGGTAGTTTGACATGTGTTTAAAGTCATCTTGTGCGTCTTTGTAGTACTTCTGAACTGCTTTGAAGTCATATTGTGTGTTTTTGTGGGAGTTTTGCATTTCTTTAGAGTTAAATTGTGTCTCTTTGTGCTAGCTCTGTACATCTTTGAAGTCATCCTGTGTCTCTTCGTGGTAGTTTAGCATGTCTTTGAAGTCATGCTGTTTCACTTTGTGGTAGTTTAGCATGTCTTTGAAGTCATATTGTGTCACTTAGTGGTAGTTTAGCATGTCTTTAAAGTCATCTTGTGTCTTTGTGCTACTTCTGAAATGCTTTGAAGTCATATTGTGTCTCTTTGTGGTAGTTTAGCATGTCTTTGAAGTCATATTGTGTCTCCTTGTGATAGTTCTTAACTGCTTTCAAGTCATCTAGTGTCTCTTTTGTGATAGTTGAGCACGTCTTTAAAGTCATCTTGTGTGTGTCTTTGGGCTAGTTCTGAAGTGCATTGAAGTCATATTGTGTGTCTTTTTGGTAGTTTAGCATGTCTTTGAAGTCTTCTTGTGTCTCTTTGTGGTAGTGTAGCATGTCTTTGATGACATATTGTGTCTCTTTGTGCTACTTCTGAACTGCTTTGAAGTCATCTTGTGCCTCCTTGTGGTAGTTTAGCATGTCTTTAAAGTTATTCTGTGTCTCTATGTGCGAGTTCTGAACATCTTTGACGTCATCCTGTGTCTCTTTGTGGTAGTTTAGCATGTCTTTGAAGTCGTATTGTGTCTCTTCATGCTAGTTCTGAACATCTTTGACATAATCCTGTGTCTTTTTGTGGTAGTTTAGCATGTCTTTGAACTTATATTGTGTCTCTTTGTGCTACTTCTGAACTGCTTTGAATTCATCTTGTGTGTCTTTGTGGTAGTTTAGCCTGTCTTGAAAGTCATCTCTTGTGTCTTTATGCTACTTCTGAAGTGCTTTGAAGTCATATTGTTTCTCTTCGTGCTAGTTCTGAACATCCTTGACATCATCCTGTGTCTCTTTGTGGTAGTTTAGCATGTCTTTGAACTTATGTTGTGTCTATTTGTGCTCGTTCGTAACTGCTTTGAAGTCATCCTGTGTCTCTTTGTGGTACTTTAGCTTGTCTTTGAAGATATATTGTCTCTTTGTGCTAGTTCTTCACTGCTTTGAAGTCATCGTATGTCTCTTTGTGGTAGTTTAGCATGTCTTTGAACTTATATTGTGTCTATTTGTGCTAGTTCTTAACTGCTTTGAAGTCTCCCTGTGTCTTTTTGTGGTAGTTTAGCATGTCTTTGAAGTCATCTTGTTTCTCTTTTTACTACTTCTGAAATGCTTTGAAGTCATATTGTGTCTCCTTGTGGTAGTTCTTAACTGCTATGAAGTCATCCTGTGTCTCTCTGTGGTAGTTTAGCATGTATTTAAAGTAATCTTGTGTGTCTTCGGGCTACTTCTGAACTGCTTTAAAGATATCTTGTGCCTCCTTGTGGTAGTTTAGCATGTCTTAGAAGTCATATTGTGTCTCTTTGTGCTAGTTCTGAACTGATTTGATGTCATCCTGTGTCTCCTTGTGGTACTTTAGCTTGTCTTTGAAGAAATATTGTCTCTTTGTGCTAGTTCTTCACTGCTTTGAAGTCATCCTATGTCTCTTTGTGGTAGTTTAGCATGTCTTTGAACTTATATTGTGTCTATTTGTGCTAGTTCTTAACTGCTTTGAAGTCATCCTGTGTCTCTGTGTGGTAGTTTAGCATGTCTTTGAAGTCATCTTGTTTCTCTTTGTGGTAGTTTAGCATGTCTTTGTAGTCATAGTGTGTCTCTTTGTGGTAGTTTAGCATGTGTTTGAAGTCATATTGTGCCTCTTTGTGCTACTACTGAACTGCTTTGAAGTCATCTTGTATCTCTTTGTGGTTGTTTAGCATGTCTTTAAAGTCGTATTGTGTCTCTTCATGCTAGTTCTGAACATCTTTGACGACATCCTGTGTCTTTTTGTGGTAGTTTAGCATGTCTTTTAACTTGTGTTGTGTCTCTTTGTGCTACTTCTGAACTGCTTTGAATTCATCTTGTGTGTCTTTGTGGTAGTTTAGCATGTCTTGAAAGTCATCTTGTGTGTCTTTATGCTACTTCTGAAGTGCTTTGATGTCATATTGTTTCTCTTCGTGCTAGTTCCGAACATCCTTGACATAATCCTGTGTCTCTTTGTGGTAGTTTAGCATGTCTTTGAACTTATATTGTGTCTATTTGTGCTCGTTCTTAACTGCTTTGAAGTCATCCTGTGTCTCTTTTGGCAGTTTAGCATGTCTTTGAAGTTATATTGTGTCTCTTTGTGCTAGTTCTGAACTGCTTTGATGTCATCCTGTGTCTCCTTGTGGTACTTTAGCTTGTCTTTGAAGATATATTGTCTCTTTGTGCTAGTTCTTCACTGCTTTGAAGTCATCTTGTTTCTCTTTGTGGTAGTTTAGCATGTCTTTGAACTTATATTGTGTCTATTTGTGCTAGTCCTTAACTGCTTTGAAGTCATCCTGTGTCTTTTTTGTGGTAGTTTAGCATGTCTTTGAAGTCATCTTGTTTCTCTTTGTGGTAGTTTAGCATGTCTTTGAAGTTATATTGTGTCTATTTGTGCTAGTTCTTCACTACTTTGAAGTCATCCTGTGTATCTTTGTGGAAATTTAGCATGTCTTTGAAGTTACATTGTGTCTCTTTGTGCTAGTTCTGAACATCTTTAACGTCATCCTATGTCTCTTTGTGGTAGTTTAGCATGTCTTTGAACTTATATTGTGTCTATATGTGCTAGTTCTTAACTGCTTTGAAGTCATCCTGTGTCTCTATGTGGTAGTTTAGCATGTCTTTGAAGTTATATTGTGTGTCTTATTGCTAGTTCTGAACTGCTTTGATGTCATCTTGTGAATCCTTGTGTTTAGCATGTCTTTAGCATGTCTTTGACGTCATCTTGTGTCTCTTTTTGCTACTTCTGAACATCTTTGACATCATCCTGTGTCTCTTTGTGGTAGTTTAGCTTGTCTTTGAAGTTATATTGTCTCTTTGTGCTTGTTCTTCACTGCTTTGAAGTCATCCTGTGTCTCTTTGTGGTAGTTTAGCATGTCTTTGAAGTCATATTGTGCCTCTTTGTGCTAGTCCTGAACTGCTTTGAAGTCATCTTGTGTCTCTTTGTGGTAGTTTAGCATGTCTTTAAAGTCGTATTGTGTCTCTTCATGCTAGTTCTGAACATCTTTGACGTCATCCTGTGTCTTTTTGTGGTAGTTTAGCATGTCTTTGAACTTATATTGTGTCTCTTTGTGCTAATTCTTAACTGCTTTGAAGTCATCCTGTGTCTCTTTGTGGTAGTTTAGAATGTCTTTGAAGTCATATTGTATCTCTTAGTGGTAGTTTAGCATGTCCTTGAAGTCTTCTTGTGTCTCTTTGTGGTAGTTTAGCATGTCCTTAAATTCATCTTGTGTGTCCTTGTGTTAGTTCTGAACTGCTTTAATGTCATCTTGTCAGTCTTTGTGGTAGTTTAGCATGTCTTTGAAGTTATATTGTGTCTATTTGTGCTAGTTCTTCACTGATTTGAAGTCATCCTGTGTATCTTTGTGGAAATTTAGCATGTCTTTGAAGTTACATTGTGTCCCTTTGTGCAATTTCTTCACTGCTTTGAAGTCATCTTGTGTCTCTTTGTGGTAGTTTAGCATGTCTTTAAAGTCGTATTGTGTCTCTTCATGCTAGTTCTGAACATCTTTGACGTCATCCTGTGTCTTTTTGTGGTAGTTTAGCATGTCTTTGAACTTATATTGTGTCTCTTTGTGCTAGTTCTTAACTGCTTTGAAGTCATCCTGTATCTCTTAGTGGTAGTTTAGCATGTCCTTGAAGTCTTCTTGTGTCTCTTTGTGGTAGTTTAGCATGTCCTTAAATTAATCTTGTGTGTCCTTGTGTTAGTTCTGAACTGCTTTAATGTCATCTTGTCAGTCTTTGTGGTAGTTTAGCATGTCTTTGAAGTCATATTGTGTCTCTTTGTCCTACTTCTGAACTGCTTTGAATTCATCTTGTGTCTCTTTGTGGTAGTTTAGCATGTCTTGAAAGTCATCTTGTGTGTCTTTATGCTACTTCTGAAGTGCTTTGAAGTCATATTGTTTCTCTTCGTGCTAGTTCTGAACATCCTTGACATCATCCTGTGTCTCTTTGTGGTAGTTTAGCATGTCTTTAAAGTCATCTTGTGTGTCTTTGTGCTACTTCTGAAATGCTTTGAAATCATATCGTGTCTCTTTGTGGTAGTTTAGCATGTCTTTGAAGTTATATTGTGTCTCATTGTGAAAGTTCTGAACATCTTTGACGTTATCCTGTGCCTCCTTGTGGTAGTTTAGCATGTCTTTGAAGTCATCTTTGTGTCTCTGTGTGCTAGTTCTTTACTGCTTTTGAAGTCATCCTGTGTCTCTTTGTGGTACTTTAGCATGTCTTTGAAGTCATATTGTCTCTTTGTGCTAGTTCTTCACTGCTTTGAAGTCATCCTATGTCTCTTTGTGGTAGTTTAGCATGTCTTTGAACTTATATTGTGTCTCTTTGTGCTAGTTCTGAACTGCTTTGAAGTCATCCTGTGTCTCTTTTGGTAGTTTAGCATGTCTTTGAAGTCATCTTGTGTCTCTTTGTGGTAGTTTAGCATGTCTTTGAAATTATATTGTGTGTATTTGTGCTAGTTCTGAACTGCTTTGAAGTCATCCTGTGTCTCTTCTTTGTGGAAAGTTTAGCATGTCTTTGAAGTTACATTTGTGTCTCTTTGTGGTAGTTTAGCATGTCTTTGAAGTCATCTTGTGTGTCTTTATGCTACTTCTGAAGTGCTTTGAAGTCATATTGTTCTCTTCGTGCTAGTTCTGAACATCCTTGACATCATCCTGTGTCTCTTTGTGGTAGTTTAGCATGTCTTTGAACTTATATTGTGTCTCTTTGTGCTAGTTCTTAACTGCTTTGAAGTCATCCTGTGTCTCTTTGTGGTAGTTTAGCATGTCTTTGAAGTTATATTGTGTCTCTTTGTGCTAGTTCTGAACTGCTTTGATGTCATCCTGTGTCTCTTTGTGGTAGTTTAGCATGTCTTTGAAGTTATATTGTGTCTCTTTGTGCTAGTTCTTCAACTGCTTTGAAGTCATCCTGTGTCTCTTTGTGGTAGTTTAGCATGTCTTTGAAGTCATATTGTGTCTCTTTGTGCTAGTTCTGAACTGCTTTGAAGTCATCCTGTGTCTCTTTTGTGGTAGTTTAGCATGTCTTTGAAGCTTATATTGTGTCTCTTTTGTGCTAGTTCTTAACTGCTTTGAAGTCATCCTGTCCTCTTTGTGGTAGTTTTTAGCATGTCTTTGAAGTCATATTTGTCTCTTTGTGGTAGTTTAGCATGTCTTTGAAGTCTTCTTGTGTCTCTTTTGTGGTAGTTTAGCTGTCTTTGAAATTCATCTTGTGTCTCTTTGTGTTAGTTCTGAACATGTCTTTGAATGTCATCTTGTGTCTCTTTGTGGTAGTTTAGCATGTCTTTGAAGTCATATTGTGTCTCTTTTGTAGCTTAGCATGTCTTTTGAAGTCATCCTGTGTCTCTTTGTGGTTTTAAGTGCTTTGAAGTCATATTGTTTCTCTTTGTGCTAGTTCTGAACATCCTTGACATCATCCTGTGTCTCTTTGTGGTAGTTTAGCATGTCTTTGAACTTATATTGTGTCTCTTTGTGCTAGTTCTTAACTGCTTTGAAGTCATCCTGTGTCTCTTTTGTGGTAGTTTAGCATGTCTTTGAAGTTATATTGTGTCTCTTTGTGCTAGTTCTGAACTGCTTTGAAGTCATCCTGTGTCTCTTTTGTGGTAGTTTAGCATGTCTTTGAAGTTATATTGTGTCTCTTTGTGCTAGTTCTTAACTGCTTTGAGTCATCCTGTGTCTCTTTTGTGGTAGTTTAGCATGTCTTTGAAGTCATCCTGTGTCTCTTTGTGGTAGTTTAGCATGTCTTTAAAGTCATCTTGTGTGTCTTTGTGCTACTTCTGAAATGCTTTGAAGTCATCCTGTGTCTCTTTGTGGTAGTTTAGCATGTCTTTGAAGTTATATTGTGTCTCTTTGTGCTAGTTCTGAACTGCTTTGAAGTCATCCTGTGTCTCTTTGTGGTAGTTTAGCATGTCTTTAAAGTCATCTTGTGTCTCTTTGTGCTAGTTCTGAACTGCTTTGAAGTCATCCTGTGTCTCTTTGTGGTAGTTTAGCTTGTCTTTGAAGTCATATTGTGTCTCTTTGTGCTAGTTCTTCACTGCTTTGAAGTCATCCTGTGTCTCTTTGTGGTA
>JAFBJZ010000490.1:0-15618 GCA_016785225.1 Psettodes erumei | reverse complement strand
GGTACTGTGTTTTGATAGACATCGGTGCCTGGAATCATAAAATAACACTTTTAATATCATTCTTGGTCAGTTGACAATGCATATGGAGCAAAAAGTTCATGGGTCCCCGCTTCTGCACAAGAGCAAACAGGCATATGACCAAAACCTGCTTTTCTCGCCGAGAAAAGCACTTAATGAACGGTACTGTGTTTTGGGGGACATGGGTGCCTGGAATCATAAAAATAACACTTTTATATCATTGTTGGTCAGTTGATAATGGATATAAAGCAAAAAATTCCATGGGTCACCCCTTCTGCACAAGTTCAAACAGGCGGTGAGTGTGAGCTTTTCTCGCCGAGAAATGCACTTAATGGACGGTACTGTGTGTTTTTGATAGACATCGGTGCCTGGAATCATAAAATAACACTTTCATATCATTCTTGGTCAGTTGACAATATATATGGAGCAAAAAGTTCATGGGTCCCCGCTTCTGCACAAGAGCAAACAGGCATATGACTAAAACCTGCTTTTCTCGCCGAGAAAAGCACTTAATGAACGGTACTGTGTTTTGGGGACATGGGTGCCTGGAATCATAAAATAACACTTTTATATCATTGTTGGTCAGTTGACAATGCATATGGAGCAAAAAGTCCATGGATCCCCGCTTCTGCACAAGAGCAAACAGGCATATGACTGAAACCTGCTTTTCTTTTTGTGTTCGCCGAGAAAAGCACTTAATGCACGGTACTGTGTTTTGATAGACATCGGTGCCTGGAATCATAAAATAACACTTTCATATCATTCTTGGTCAGTTGACAATGCATATGGAGCAAAAAGTTCATGGGTCCCCGCTTCTGCACAAGAGCAAACAGGCATATGACTGAAAACCTGCTTTTCTCACCGAGAAAAGCACTTAATGGACGGTACTGTGTTTTGGGGGACATGGGTGCCTGGAATCATAAAATAACACTTTTATATCATTGTTGGTCAGTTGATAATGGATATAAAAAAAAAAATTCCATGGGTCACCCTTTCTGCACAAGTTCAAACAGGCCAGTGAGAAAAGTGAGCTTTTCTCGCCCGAGAAAAGCACTTAATGGACGGTCATGTGTTTTTTATCTCGCCGAGAAAAGCACTTAATGCACGGTACTGTGTTTTGATATACATCGGTGCCTGGAATCATAAAAATAACACTTTCATATCATTCTTGGTCAGTTGACAATGCATATGGAGCAAAAAGTTCATGGGTCCCCGCTTCTGCACAAGAGCAAACAGGCATATGATTGTGAAACCTGCTTTTCTCGCCGAGAAAAGCACTTAATGCACGGTACTGTGTTTTGGGGGACATGGGTGCCTGGAATCATAAAATAACACTTTATATCATTCTTGGTCAGTTGACAATGCATATGGAGCAAAAAGTTCATGGGTCCACGCTTCTGCACAAGAGCAAACAGGCATATGACCGAAAGCTGCTTTTCTCGGCGAGAAAAGCACTTAATGCACGGTACTGTGTTTTGGGGGACATGGGTGCCTGGAATCATAAAAATAACACTTTTATATCATTGTTGGTCAGTTGATAATGGATATAAAGCAAAAATTCCATGGGTCACCCCTTCTGCACAAGTTCAAACAGGCCGGTGAGTGTGAGCTTTTCTCGCCGAGAAAAGCACTTAATGGACGGTACTGTGTTTTGATAGACATCGGTGCCTGGAATCATAAAATAACACTTTAATATCATTCTTGGTCAGTTGACAATGCATATGGAGCAAAAAGTTCATGGGTCCCCGCTTCTGGACAAGAGCAAACAGGCCAGTGACTGTGAGATTTTCTAGCCGAGAAAAGCACTTAATGGACGGTCATGTGTTTTTATATCTCGCCGAGAAAAGCACCTAATGCACGGTACTGTGTTTTGATAGACATCGGTGCCTGGAATCATAAAATAACACTTTAATATCATTCTTGGTCAGTTGTCAATGCATATGGAGCAAAAAGTTCATGGGTCCCCGCTTCTGCACAAAAGCAAACAGGCATATGACCAAAACCTGCTTTTCTCGCCGAAAAGCACTTAATGAACGGTACTGTGTTTTGGGGGACATGGGTCCCTGGAATCATGAAATAACACTTTTATATCATTGTTGGTCAGTTGATAATGGATATAAAGCAAAAATTCCATGGGTCACCCCTTCTGTACAAGTTCAAACAGGCCGGTGAGTGTCAGCTTTTCTTGCAGAGAAAAAACTTAATGCACCTAATGCACGGTACTGTGTTTTGATAGACATCGGTGCCTGGAATCATAAAATAACACTTTCATATCATTGTTGGTCAGTTGACAATGCATATGGAGCAAAAAGTTGATGGGTCCCCGCTTCTGCACAAGAGCAAACAGGCATATGACCAAAACCTGCTTTTCTCGCAGAGAAAAGCACTTAATGCAATCGGTACTGTGTTTTGGGGGACATGGGTCCCTGGAATCATAAAATAACACTTTTATATAATTGTTGGTCAGTTGATAATGGATATGAAGCAAAAATTCCATGGGTCACCACTTCTGCACAAGTTCAAACAGGCCGGTGACTGTGAGCTTTTCTCGCCGAGAAAAGCACTTAATGGACGGTCATGTGTTTTTTTATATCTCGCCGAGAAAAGCACCTAATGCACGGTACTGTGTTTTGATGGACATCGGTGCCTGGAATCATAAAATAACACTTTATATCATTGTTGGTCAGTTGACAATGCATATGGAGCAAAAAGTTCATGGATCCACGCTTCTGCACAAGAGCAAACAGGCATATGACTAAAAGCTGCTTTTCTCGCCGAGAAAAGCACTAAATGCACGGTACTGTGTTTTTGGGGGCATGGGTGCCTGGAATCATAAAAATAACACTTTTATATCATTGTTGGTCAGTTGATAATGGATATAAAGCAAAAATTCCATGGGTCACCCCTTCTGCACAAGTTCAAACAGGCCGGAGAGTGTCAGCTTTTCTCGCGAGAAAAGCACCTAATGCACGGTACTGTGTTTTGATAGACATCGGTGCCTGGAATCATAAAATAACACTTTAATATCATTCTTGGTCAGTTGACAATGCATATGGAGCAAAAAGTTCATGGGTCCCCGCTTCTGCACAAAAGCAAAGAGGCATATGACCAAAACCTGCTTTTCTCGCCGAGAAAAGCACTTAATGCACGGTACTGTGTTTTGGGGACATGGGTGCCTGGAATCATAAAATAACACTTTTATATCATTGTTGGTCAGTTGACAATGCATATGGAGCAAAAAGTTCATGGATCCACGCTTCTGCACAAGAGCAAACAGGCATATGACCAAAAGCTGCTTTTCTCGCCGAGAAAAGCACTTAATGAACGGTACTGTGTTTTGGGGGGCATGGGTGCCTGGAATCATAAAAATAACACTTTTATATCATTGTTGGTCAGTTGATAATGGATATAAAGCAAAAATTCCATGGGTCACCCCTTCTGCACAAGTTCAAACAGGCCGGTGAGTGTCAGCTTTTCTCGCCGAGAAAAGCACTTAATGGACGTTACTGTGTTTTGATAGACATCGGTGCCTGGAATCATAAAATAACACTTTTTATGTCATTCTTGGTCAGTTGACAACATACATGGAACGAAAAGTTCATGGGTCCCCTCTTCTGCACAAGAGCAAATAGGCATATGACCAAAAGCTGCTTTTCTCGCCGTGAAATGCACGAAATGCACGGTACTGTGTTTTGATAGACATCGGTGCCTGGAATCATAAAATAACACTTTAACATCATTCTTGGTCAGTTGACTATGCATATGGAGCAAAAAGTTCATTGGTCCCCGCTTCTGCACAAGAGCAAACAGGCATATGACCAAAACCTTCTTTTCTCGCCGAGAAAAGCACTCAATGCACGGTACTGTGTTTTGGGGGACATGGGTGCCTGGAATCATAAAAATAACACTTTTATATCATTGTTGGACAGTTGATAATGGATATAAAGCAAAAATTCCATGGGTCACCCCTTCTGCACAAGTTCAAACAGGCCGGTGAGCATCAGCTTTTCTCGCCGAGAAAAGCACTTAATGGACGGTCCTGTGTTTTGATAGACATCGGTGCCTGGAATCATAAAATAACACTTTTATATCATTCGTGGTCAGTTGACAATGCATATGGAGCAAAAAGTTCATGGGTCCCCGCTTCTGCACAAGAGCAAACAGGCATATGACCAAAACCTGCTTTTCTCGCAGAGAAAAACACGACATGCACGGTACTGTGTTTTGGGGGACATGGGTGCCTGGAATCATAAAAATAACACTTTTATATCATCGTTGGTCAGTTGATAATGGATATAAAGCAAAAAATCCATGGGTCACCCCTTCTGCACAAGTTCAAACAGGCCGGTGAGTGTCAGCTTTTCTCGCCGAGAAAAGCACTTAATGAACGGTACTGTGTTTTGATAGACATCAGTGCCAGGAATCATAAAATAACACTTTCATATCATTGTTGGTCAGTTGACAATATATATGAAGTGAAAAGTTCATGGGTCGCCGCTACTACACAAGAGCAAACAGGCATATGACCAAAACCTGCTTTTCTTGCAGAGAAAAGCACTCAATGCACGGTACTATGTTTTGATAGACATCAGTGCCTGGAATCATAAAATAACACTTTCATATCATTGTTGGTCAGTTGACAATATACATGGAGCAAAAAGTTCATGGGTCCCCGCTTCTGGACAAGAGCAAACAGGCCAGTGACTGTGAGATTTTCTCGCCGAGAAAAGCACTTAATGGATGTTCATGTGTTTTTATATCTCGCCGAGAAAATCACCTAATGCACGGTACGGTGTTTTGATAGACATCGGTTGCTGGAATCATAAAATAACACTTTCATATCATTCTTGGTCAGTTGACAATATATATGGAGCGAAAAGTTCATGGGTCCCCGCTTTTGCACAAGAGCAAACAGGCATATGACCAAAACCTGCTTTTCTCGCAGAGAAAAGCACGAAATGCACGGTACTGTGTTTTGGGGGACATGGGTGCCTGGAATCATGAAATAACACTTTTGTATCATTCTTTGTCAGTTGGTAATGGATATAAAGAAAAAAATTCCATGGGTCACCCCTTCTACACAAGAGCAAACAGTCCGGGGAGTGTGAGCTTTTCTCGCTGAGAAAAGCACTTAATGGACGTTACTGTGTTTTGGGGGACATGGGTGCCCGGAATCAAGAAATAACACTTTTATATCATTGTTGGTCAGTTGACAATGGATATGGAGCAAAAAGTTCATGGTTCCACGCTTCTGCACAAGAGCAAACAGGCATATGACCAAAACCTGCTTTTCTCGCCGAGAAAAGCACTTAATGAACGGTACTGTGTTTTGGGGGACATGGGTGCCTGGAATCATAAAAATAACTCTTTTATATCATTGTTGGTCAGTTGATAATGGATATAAAGCAAAAAGTCCATGGGTCACCCCTTCTGCACAAGTTCAACCAGGCCGGTGAGTGTGAGCTTTTCTCGCCGAGAAAAGCACTTAATGGACGGTCATGTGTTTTTATGTCTTGCCGAGAAAAGAACCTAATGCACAGTACTGTGTTTTGATAGACATCGGTGCCTGGAATCATAAAATAAGACTTTAATATCATTGTTGGTCAGTTGACAATGCATATGGAGTAAAAAGCGGATGGGTCCCCACTTCTGCACAAGAGCAAACAGGCATATGACCAAAACCTGCTTTTCTCGCCGAGAAAAGCACTTAATGAACGGTACTGTGTTTTGGGGGACATGGGTGCCTGGAATCATGGAATAACACTTTTATATCATTGTTGGTCAGTTGACAATGCATATGGAGGAAAAAGTTCATGGATCCACGCTTCTGCACACGAGCAAACAGGCATATGACTAAAACCTGCTTTTCTCGCCGAGAAAAGCACTTAATGGACGTCACTGTGTTTTGATAGACATCGGTGCCTGGAATCATAAAAATAACACTTTTATATCATTCTTGGTCAGTTGATAATGCATATAAAGCAAAAAAGTTCATGGGTCACCCGCTTCTGCACAAGAGCAAACAGGCATATGAAAAACCCTGCTTTTCTCGCCGAGAAAAGCACTTAATGAACGGTACTGTGTTTTGGGGACACATGGGTGCCTGGAATCATAAAATAACACTTTTATATCATTGTTGGTCAGTTGATAATGGATATAAAGAGCAAAAAAGTTCATGGGTCACCCTTCTGCACAAGTTCAAACAGGCATGTGAGTGAAAAACCTTTTCTCGCCGAGAAAAGCACTTAATGGACGGTACTGTGTTTTGGGGGACATGGGTGCCTGGAATCATAAAATAACACTTTTATATCATTGTTGGTCAGTTGACAATGGATATGGAGGAAAAAGTTCATGGGTCCCCCACTTCTGCACAAGAGCAAACAGGCATATGAAGAGCAAACAGGCACTTAATGAAACCTGTGTTTTTTCTCGAGAAAAGCACTTAATGCACGGTACTGTGTTTTGATAGACATCGGTGCCTGGAATCATAAAATAAACACTTTAATATCATTGTTGGTCAGTTGACAATGCATATGGAGTAAAAAGTTGATGGGTCCCCACTTCTGCACAAGAGCAAACAGGCATATGACCAAAACCTGCTTTTCTCGCCGAGAAAAGCACTTAATGAACGGTACTGTGTTTTGGGGGACATGGGTGCCTGGAATCATGGAATAACACTTTTATATCATTGTTGGTCAGTTGACAATGCATATGGAGGAAAAAGTTCATGGATCCACGCTTCTGCACACGAGCAAACAGGCATATGACTAAAACCTGCTTTTCTCGCCGAGAAAAGCACTTAATGGACGTCACTGTGTTTTGATAGACATCGGTGCCTGGAATCATAAAATAACACTTTTATATCATTCTTGGTCAGTTGAAAATGCATATGGAGCAAAAAGTTCATGGATCCACGCTTCTGCACAAGAGCAAACAGGCATAGGAAAAACACCTGCTTTTCTCGCCAAGAAAAGCACTCAATGAACGGTACTGTGTTTTAGGGGACATGGGTGCCTGGAATCATAAAAATAACACTTTTATAAAATTGTTGGTCAGTTGATAATGGATATAAAGCAAAAATTCCATGGGTCACCCCTTCTGCACAAGTTCAAACAGGCCGGTGAGTGTGAGCTTTTCTCGCCGAGAAAAGCACTTAATGGGCGGTACTGTGTTTTGATGGACATCGGTGCTTGGAATCATAAAATAACACTTTCATATCATTCTTGGTCAGTTGACAATGCATATGGAGGAAAAAGTTGATGGGTCCCCACTTCTGCACAGGAGCAAACAGGCATACGACCAAAACCTGCTTTTCTCGCCGAGAAAAGCACTTAATGAACGGTACTGTGTTTTGGGGGACATGGGTGCCTGGAATCATAAAAATAACACTTTTATATCATTGTTGGTCAGTTGATAATGGATATAAAGCAAAAATTCCATGGGTCACCCCTTCTGCAAAAGTTCAAACAGGCAGGTGAGTGTGAGCTTTTCTCGCCGAGGAAAGCACTTAATGAACGGTACTGTGTTTTGGGGGACATGGGTGCCTGGAATCATGAAATAACACTTTTATATCATTGTTGGTCAGTTGACAATGCATATGGGGAAAAAGTTCATGGATCCATGCTTCTGCACAAGAGCAAACAGGCATATGACCAAAACCTGCTTTTCTCGCCGAGAAAAGCACTTAATGGACGGTCATGTGTTTTTGTAACTCGCCGAGAAAAGCACCTAATGCACGGTACTGTGTTTTGATAGACATCGGTGCCTGGAATCATAAAATAAGACTTTAATATCATTGTTGGTCAGTTGACAATGCATATGGAGTAAAAAGTTGATGGGTCCCCACTTCTGCACAAGAGCAAACAGGCATATGACCAAAACCTGCTTTTCTCGCCGAGAAAAGCACTTAATGAACGGTACTGTGTTTTGGGGGACATGGGTGCCTGGCATCATGGAATAACACTTTTATATCATTGTTGGTCAGTTGACAATGCATATGGAGGAAAAAGTTCATGGATCCACGCTTCTGCACAAGAGCAAACAGGCATATGACTAAAACCTGCTTTTCTCGCCGAGAAAAGCACTTAATGAACGGTACTGTGTTTTGGGGGACATGGGTGCCTGGAATCATAAAAATAACACTTTTATATCATTGTTGGTCAGTTGATAATGGATATAAAGCAAAAATTCCATGGGTCACCCCTTCTGCACAAGTTCAAACAGGCATATGATTTAAACCTGCATTTCTCCGAGAAAAAAGCACTTAATGAACGGTACTGTGTTTTGGGGGGGACATGGGTGCCTGGCATCATGGAATAACACTTTTATATCATTGTTGGTCAGTTGACAATGCATATGGAGCAAAAAAGTTCATGGATCCACGCTTCTGCACAAGAGCAAACAGGCATATGACTAAAACCTGCTTTTCTCGCCGAGAAAAAAGCACTTAATGGACGGTACTGTGTTTTGGGGACATGGGTTGCCTGGAATCATCAAAATAACACTTTTATATCATTGTTGGTCAGTTGATAATGGATATAAAGCAAAAATTCCATGGGTCACCCCTTCTGCACAAGTTCAAACAGGCATGAGTGTGAGCTTTTCTCAGAAAAAACGCCTGGACTTTTTTCATCTCGCCGAGAAAAGCACTTAATGGACGGTACTGTGTTTTGGGGAGACATGGGTGCCTGGAATCATAAAATAACACTTTTATATCATTGTTGGTCAGTTGACAATGGATATGGAGCAAAAAAAAATTCCATGGGTCCCCGCTTCTGCACAAGAGCAAACAGGCATATGACTGAAAACCTGCTTTTCTCGCCGAGAAAAAAAGCACTTAATGCACGGTACTGTGTTTTGGGGACATGGGTGCCTGGAATCATAAAATAACACTTTAATATCATTCTTGGTCAGTTGATAATGGATATGAAGCAAAAGTTCATGGGTCCCCCTTCTGCACAAGAGCAAACAGGCATATGACCAAAACCTGCTTTTCTCGCCGAGAAAAGCACTTAATGGACGGTACTGTGTTTTGGGGGACATGGGTGCCTGGAATCATAAAATAACACTTTTATATCATTGTTGGTCAGTTGACAATGCATATGGAGCAAAAAAGTTCATGGGTCCCCGCTTCTGCACAAGAGCAAACAGGCAGTGATGAGATTTTCTCGCCGAAAAAATGCATTAATGGACTTTTTGTTTTTATATCTCGCCGAGAAAAGCACCTAATGCACGGTACTGTGTTTTGATAGACATCGGTGCCTGGAATCATAAAAATAACACTTTTATATATCATTGTTGGTCAGTTGACAATGGATATGGAGCAAAAAAAGTTCATGGGTCCCCGCTTCTGCACAAGAGCAAACAGGCCAGTGAGTGTGAGATTTTTTCGCTGAGAAAAGCTTTTGTTTTTTATATCTCGCCGAGAAAAGCACCTAATGCACGGTACTGTGTTTTGATAGACATCGGTGCCTGGAATCATAAAATAACACTTTCATATCATTCTTGGTCAGTTGACAATGCATATGGAGCAAAAAGTTGATGGGTCCCCGCTTCTGCACAAGAGCAAACAGGCATATGACCAAAACCTGCTTTTCTCGCCGAGAAAAAGCACTTAATGAACGGTACTGTGTTTTGGGGGACATGGGTGCCTGGAATCATGAAATAACACTTTATATCATTGTTGGTCAGTTGACAATGCATATGAAGCAAAAAGTTCATGGATCCACGCTTCTGCACAAGAGCAAACAGGCATATGACCAAAAGCTGCTTTTCTCGCCGAGAAAAGCACTAAATGCACGGTACTGTGTTTGGGGGACATGGGTGCATGGAATCATGAAATAACACTTTAGTATCATTCTTTGTCAGTTGATAATGGATATAAACCAAAAAATTACATAGGTCACCCTTTCTGTACAAGTTCAAATAGGCGGTGGTGAGTGTGAGCTTTTCTCGTGAGAAAAGCACTAAATCGAGGGTCATGTGTTCTTATATATCGCCGAGAAAAGCACCTAATGCACGGTACTGTGTTTTGATAGACATCGGTGCCTGGAATCATAAAATAACACTTTAACATCATTCTTGGTCAGTTGATAATGGATATAAAGTAAAAATTCCAAGGGTCACCCCTTGTGCACAAGTTCAAACAGGCGGTGAGTGTGAGCTTTTCTCGCCGAGAAAAGCACTTAATGGACGGTCATGTGTTTTTATATCTCGCCGAGAAAAGCACCTAATGCACGGTACTGTGTTTTGATAGACATCGGTGCCTGGAATCATAAAATAACACTTTTATATCATTGTTGGTCAGTTGATAATGGATATAAAGGAAAAATTCCATGGGTCACCCCTTCTGCACAAGTTCAAACAGGCCAGTGACTGTGAGATTTTTTCGCTGAGAAAAGCACTTAATGGACGGTCATGTGTTTTTATATCTCGCCGAGAAAAGCACCTAATGCACGGTACTGTGTTTTGATAGACATCGGTGCCTGGACTCATAAAATAACACTTTAATATCATTCTTGGTCAGTTGACAATGCATATATAGCAAAAAGTTGATGGGTCCCCTTCTTCTGCACAAGAGTAAACAGGCATATGACCAAAACCTGCTTTTCTCGCTGAGAAAAGCACTTAATGGATGGTACTGTGTTTTGATAGACATCGGTGCCTGGAATCATAAAATAACACTTTCATATCATTCTTGGTCAGTTGACAATGCATATGGAGCAAAAAGTTCATGGATCCAGGCTTCTGCACAAGAGCAAACAGGCATATGACCAAAACCTGCTTTTCTCGCCGATAAAAAAAGCACTTAATGAACGGTACTGTGTTTTGGGGACATGGGTGCCTGGAATCATGAAATAACACTTTAATATCATTGTTGGTCAGTTGACAATGCATATGAAGCAAAAAGTTCATGGATCCACGCTTCTGCACAAGAGCACACAGGCATATGACCGAAAGCTGCTTTTCTCGCCGAGAAAAGCACTAAATGCACGGTACTGTGTTTGGGGGGACATGGGTGCATGGAATCATGAAATAACACTTTAGTACCATTCTTTGTCAGTTGATAATGGATATAAACCAAAAAATTACATAGGTCACCCTTTCTGTACAAGTTCAAATAGGCCGGTGAGTGTGAGCTTTTCTCGTTGAGAAAAGCACTAAATCGAGGGTCATGTGTTCTTATATATCGCCGAGAAAAAAAGCACCTAATGCACGGTACTGTGTTTTGATAGACATCGGTGCCTGGAATCATAAAATAACACTTTAACATCATTCTTGGTCAGTTGATAATGGATATAAAGTAAAAATTCCAAGGGTCACCCCTTGTGCACAAGTTCAAACAGGCCGGTGAGTGTGAGCTTTTCTCGCCGAGAAAAGCACTTAATGGACGGTACTGTGTTTTGGGGACATGTGTGCCTGGAATCATAAAAATAACACTTTCATATCATTCTTGGCTAGTTGACAATATATATGGAGCGAAAAGTTCATGGTTCCACACTTCTGCACAAGGGCAAACAGGCATATGACCAAAACCTGCTTTTATCGCAGAGAAAAGCACTTAATGAACGGTACTGTGTTTTGGGGGAAATGGGTGCCTGGAATCATGAAATTACACGTTTATATCATTGTTGGTCACTTGCCAATGCATATGGAGCAAAAAGTTCATGGATCCACGCTTCTGCACAAGAGCAAACAGGTATATGACCAAAACCTGCTTTTCTCGCCAAGAAAAGCACTTAATGGACGGTACTTTATTTTGATAGACATCGGTGCCTGGAATCATAAAATAACACTTTCATATCATTCTTGGTCAGTTGACAATATATATGGAGCGAAAAGTTCATGGGTCCCCGCTTCTGCACAAGAGCAAACAGGCATATGACCAAAACCTACTTTTCTCGCAGAGAAAAGCATGAAATGCACGGTACTGTGTTTTCGGGGACATGGGTGCCTGGAATTATAAAAATAACACTTTTATATCATTGTTGGTCAGTTGATAATGGATATAAAGCAAAAATACCATGGGTCACCCTTGTGTAACTTCAAACAGGCCGGTGGGTGTGAGCTTTTCTTGCCGAGAAAAAGCACTTAATGGACGGTCAGTACTGTGTTTTGATAGACATCGGTGCCAGGAATCATAAAATAACATTTTCATATCATTCTTGGTCAGTTGACAATATATATAGAGCAAAAAGTTCATGGGTCCCCGCTTCTGCACAAAACAGCAAACAGGCATATGACCAAAACCTGCTTTTCTCCCGAGAAAAGCACTTAATGCACGGTACTGTGTTTTGGGGGACATGGGTGCATGGAATCATAAAATAACACTTTAGTATCATTCTTTGTCAGTTGATAATGGATATAAAGGAAAAATTCATGGGTCACCCCTTCTGCACAAGTGCAAACAGGCCATGATGACCAAAAAAACTTTTCTCGCCGAGAAAAAAGCACTTAATGGACGGACTGTGTTTTGAGGACATGGGTGCCTGGAATCATAAAATAACACTTTCATATCATTCTTGGTCAGTTGACAATGCATATATGAGAGCAAAAAGTTCATGGGTCCCCCCTTCTGCACAAGAGCAAACAGGCATATGAAAAACCTTTTTCTCTCCGAGAAAAAACACTTAATGGACGGTACTGTGTTGTTTTGGGGACACATGGGTGCCTGGAATCATAAAATAACACTTTTATATTTCATATCATTGTTGGTCAGTTGACAATGCATATGGAGCAAAAAGTTCATGGGTCCCCGCTTCTGCACAAGAGCAAACAGGCATATGACCAAAACCTGCTTTTCTCGCCGAGAAAAGCACTAAATGCACGGTACTGTGTTTTGGGGGACATGGGTGCCTGGAATCATGAAATAACACTTTAGTATCATTGTTGGTCAGTTGATAATGGATATAAAGCAAAAATTCCATGGGTCCCCCCTTCTGCACAAGAGCAAACAGGCCAGTGACTGTGAGATTTTCTCGCCGAGAAAAGCACTTAATGGACGGTACTGTGTTTTGATAGACATCGGTGCCTGGAATCATAAAATAACACTTTAATATCATTCTTGGTCAGTTGACAATATATATGGAGCAAAAAGTTCATGGCTCCCCGCTTCTGCACAAGAGCAAACAGGCATATGACCAAAACCTGCTTTTCTCGCAGAGAAAAGCACGACATGCATGGTACTGTGTTTTGGGGGACATGGGTGCCTGGAATCATAAAAATAACGCTTTTATATCATTGTTGGTCAGTTGATAATGGATATAAAGCAAAAATTCCATGGGTCACCCCTTCTCCACAAGTTCAAACAGGCCGGTGAGCGTTAGCTTTTCTCGTCGAGAAAAGAACTTAATGGACGGTACTAGGTTTTGATAGACATCGGTGCCTGGAATCATTACATAACACTTTCATATCATTCTTGGTCAGTTGACAATGCACATGGGGCAAAAAGTTCATGGGTCCCCGCTTCTGCACAAGAGCAAACAGGCATATGACCAAAACCTGCTTTTCTCGCCGAAAAAAGCACTTACTGGACGGTACTGTGTTTTGATAGACATCGGTGCCTGGAATCATAAAATAACACTTTAATATCATTCTTGGTCAGTTGACAATGCATATGGAGCAAACAGTTCATCGCTCCCCGCTTCTGGACAAGAGAAGACAGGCCAGTGACTGTGAGATTTTCTCGCCGAGAAAAGAACTTAATGGACGTTCATGTGCTTTTATATCTCGCCGAGAAAAGCACCTAATGCACGGTACTGTGTTTTGGTGGACATGGGTGCATGGAATCATGAAATAACACTTCAATATCATTGTTGGTCAGTTGACAATGCATATGGAGCAAAAAGTTCATAGATCCACGCTTCTGCACAAGAGCAAACAGGCATATGACCAAAAGTTGCTTTTCTCGCCGAGAAAAGCACTTAATGGACGGTGCTGTGTTTTGATAGACATCCGTGCCTGAAATCATAAAATAACACTTTCATATCATTCTTTGTCAGTTGACAATATATACGGAGCGAAAAGTTCATGGGTCCCCGCTTCTGCACAAGAGCAAAAAGGCATATGACCAAAACCTGCTTTTCTCACAGAGAAAAGCACCAAATGCACGGTACTGTGTTTTGGGGGACATGGGTGCCTGGAATCATAAAAATAACACTTTTATATCATTGTTGGTCAGTTGATAATGGATATAAAGAAAAAATTCCATGGGTCACCCCTTCTGCACAAGTTCAAAGAGGCGGGTGAGTGTGAGATTTTCTCGCCGAGAAAAGCACTTAATGGACGGTACTGTGTTTTGATAGACATCGGTGCCTGAAATCATAAAATAACACTTTCATATCATTCTTGCTCAGTTGACAATGCATATAGAGCAAGAAGTTCATGGGTCCCCGCTTCTGCACAAGAGCAAACAGGCATATGACCAAAACCTGCTTTTCTCGTCGAGAAAAGCACTTAATGGACAGTACTGTGTTTTGATGATGGATATAAAGCAAAAACTGCATGGGTCACCCCTTCTGCACAATTTCAAACAGGCCGGTGACTGTGAGCTTTTCTCACCGAGAAAATCACTTAATGGACGGTACTGTGTTTTGATAGACATCGGTGCCTGGAATCATAAAATAACACTGTCATATCATTCTTGGTCCGTTGACAACATATATGCAGTGAAAAGTTCATGGGTCCCCGCTTCTGCACAAGGGCAAACAGGCATATGACCGAAAGCTGCTTTTCTTGCCGAGAAAAGCAGTAAATGCACGGTACTGTGTTTGGGGGGACATGGGTGCATGGAATCATGAAATAACACTTTAGTATCATTCTTTGTCAGTTCATAATGGATATAAACCCAAAAATTCCATAGGTCACCCCTACTGTACAAGTTCAAACAGGCCGGTGAGAGTGAGCTTTTCTCGCCGAGAAAAGCACTTAATGGACCGTCATGTGTTTTTATATCTCGCCGAGAAAAGCACCTAATGCACGGTACTGTGTTTTGACAGACATCGGTGCCTGGAATCATAAAATAACACTTTAATATCATTCTTGGTCAGTTGACAATGCATATGAAGGAAAAAGTTGATGGGCCCCCGCTTCTGCACAAGAGCAAAGAGGCATATGACCAAAACCTGCTTTTCTCGCCGAGAAAAGCACTTAATGAACGGTACTGTGTTTTGGGGGACATGGGTGCCCAGAATCATGAAATAACACTTTTATATCATTGTTGGTCAGTTGACAATGCATATGGAGAAAAAAGTTCATGGATGCACGCTTCTGCACAAGAGCAAACAGGCATATGACCGAAAGTTGCTTTTCTCACCGAGAAAAGCACTAAATGCACGGTACTGTGTTTTGGGGGACATGGGTGCCTGGAATCATAAAAATAACACTTTTATATCATTGTTGGTCAGTTGATAATGGATATAAAGCAAAAATTCCATGGGTCACCCCTTCTGCACAAGTTCAAACAGGCCGGTGGGTGTGAGCTTTTCTTGCCGAGAAAAGCACTTAATGGACGGTACTGTGTTTTGATAGACATCGGTGCCAGGAATCATAAAATAACATTTTCATATCATTCTTGGTCAGTTGACAATATATATGGAGCGA
>JAFBJZ010000489.1:0-11673 GCA_016785225.1 Psettodes erumei | reverse complement strand
AAGTGTGTTTTTGAGGACATGGGTGCATGGAATCATAAAATAACACTTCAGTATCAGTCTTTGTCACTAGATAACACATTTAGAACAAAAAGTTCATGGATAACCCCTTCTGGATAACACATTTAGAACAAAAAAAAAAATGGATAACCCCTTCTGCTCAAGTGCAAACAGGTATATGACCAAAAAAAACGTGTTTTTTTTGTTTCGAGAAAACCTCAAAAACACAAGTGAGGACATGGGTGCATGGAATCATAAAATAACACTTCAGTATCAGTCTTTGTCACTAGATAACAACATTTTAGAACAAAAAGTTCATGGATAACCCCTTCTGCTCAAGTGCAAACAGGTATATGACCAAAACGTGTTTTTCTCGTCGAGAAAAACTCTCAAAAAAGGACACAAGTGTGTTTTTTTTGAGGACATGGGTGCATGGAATCATAAAATAACACTTCAGTATCAGTCTTTGTCACTAGATAACACATTTAGAACAAAAAAAAGTCATGGATAACCCCTTCTGCTCAAGTGCAAACAGGTATATGACCAAAAAACGTTTAAAAAGGACACAAGTGTGTTTTTGAGGACATGGGTGCATGGAATCATAAAATAACACTTCAGTATCAGTCTTTGTCACTAGATAACACATTTAGAACAAAAAAGTTCATGGATAACCCCTTCTGCTCAAGTGCAAACAGGTATATGACCAAAACGTGTTTTTTCTCGTCGAAAAACCTCAAAAAAGGACACAAGTGTGTTTTTTTGAGGACATGGGTGCATGGAATCATAAAATAACACTTCAGTATCAGTCTTTGTCACTAGATAACACATTTAGTCACATGATAACACATTTAGAACAAAAAGTTCATGGATAACCCCTTCTGCAAGTGCAAACAGGTATATGACCAAAACGTGCTTTTCTCGTCGAGAAAACCTCAAAAAAAGACAAAAGTGTGTTTTTTTCTCGGACATGGGTGCATGGAATCATAAAATGGAATCACTTCAGTATCAGTCTTTGTCACTAGATAACACATTTAGAACAAAAAAAAGTTCATGGATAACCCCTTCTGCTCAAGTGCAAACAGGTATATGACCAAAACGTGTTTTTCTCGAGAAAAAAACTCAAAAAGGACACAAGTGTGTTTTTGAGGACATGGGTGCATGGAATCATAAAATAACACTTCAGTATCAGTCTTTGTCACTAGATAACACATTTAGAACAAAAAGTTCATGGATAACCCCTTCTGCTCAAGTGCAAACAGGTATATGACCAAAACGTGCTTTTTCGTCGAGAAAAAACAAAAAAAAGACACAAGTGTGTTTTTTGAGAGGACATGGGTGCATGGAATCATAAAATAACACTTCAGTATCAGTCTTTGTCACTAGATAACACATTTAGAACAAAAAGTTCATGGATAACCCCTTCTGCTCAAGTGCAAACAGGTATAAGTGACCAATATGACCAAAAACGTGCTTTTTTCTCGTCGAAACGTGCTTTTCTCGTCGAAAAACCTCAAAAAGACACACAGTGTGTTTTTGAGGACATGGGTGCATGGAATCATAAAATAACACTTCAGTATCAGTCTTTGTCACTAGATAACACATTTAGAACAAAAAGTTCATGGATAACCCGTTCTGCTCAAGTGCAAACAGGTATATGACCAAAACGTGTTTTTCTCTCGAGAAAAAAAACAAAAAAGGACACAAGTGTGTTTTTACATGACATGGGTGCATGGAATCATAAAATAACACTTCAGTATCAGTCTTTGTCACTAGATAACACATTTAGAGCAAAAAGTTCATGGTAACCCCTTCTGCACAAGTGCAAACAGGTATATGACCAAAACGTGCTTTTTTTTCGTCGAGAAAACCTCAAAAAGACACACAAGTGTGTTTTTTTGAGGACATGGGTGCATGGAATCATAAAATAACACTTCAGTATCAGTCTTTGTCACTAGATAACACATTTAGAACAAAAAAACATTTCATGGATGGAAAACCTGCTTCTGCGTGCAAACAGGTATATGACCAAAACGTGCTTTTTCTCGTCGAGAAAACCTCAAAAAGGACACAAGTGTGTTTTTGAGGACATGGGTGCATGGAATCATAAAATAACACTTCAGTATCAGTCTTTGTCACTAGATAACACATTTAGAACAAAAAGTTCATGGATAACCCCTTCTGCTCAAGTGCAAACAGGTATATGACCAAAACGTGTTTTTCTCGTCGAAAAAAACTCAAAAAGGACACAAGTGTGTTTTTTTGAGGACATGGGTGCATGGAATCATAAAATAACACTTCAGTATCAGTCTTTGTCACTAGATAACACATTTAGAACAAAAAATTCATGGAAAACCCATTCTGCTCAAGTGCAAACAGTTATATGAAGTTCATGGATAACCCCTTCTGCTCAAGTGCAAACAGGTATATGACCAAAACGTGTTTTTCTCGTCGAAAAAACCTCAAAAAAAAGACACAAGTGTGTTTTTGAGGACATGGGTGCATGGAATCATAAAATAACACTTCAGTATCAGTCTTTGTCACTAGATAACACATTTAGAACAAAAAGTTCATGGATAACCCCTTCTGCTCAAGTGCAAACAGGTATATGACCAAAACGTGTTTTTTTTTCTCGTCGAGAAAAAAAAAAAAAAAGACACAAGTGTGTTTTTTTTGACATGGGTGCATGGAATCATAAAATAACACTTCAGTATCAGTCTTTGTCACTAGATAACACATTTAGAACAAAAAGTTCATGGATAACCCCTTCTGCACAAGTGCAAACAGGTATATGACCAAAACGTGTTTTTTTGCTCAAGTGCGAACAGGTATATGACCAAAAAACGTGCTCAAAAAACCTCAAAAGACACAAAGTGTGTTTTTGAGGACATGGGTGCATGGAATCATAAAATAACACTTCAGTATCAGTCTTTGTCACTAGATAACACATTTAGAACAAAAAGTTCATGGATAACCCCCTTCTGCTCAAGTGCAAACAGGTATATGACCAAAACAAAACGTTTTTTTCTCGTCGAGAAAACCTCAAAAACACAAGTGTGTTTTTTTTGGACATGGGTGCATGGAATCATAAAATAACACTTCAGTATCAGTCTTTGTCACTAGATAACACATTTAGAACAAAAAGTTCATGGATAACCCCTTCTGCTCAAGTGCAAACAGGTATATGACCAAAACGTGCTTTTTCTCGAGAAAAAACAAAAAAAGACACAAGTGTGTTTTTTTTTGTGACATGGGTGCATGGAATCATAAAATAACACTTCAGTATCAGTCTTTGTCACTAGATAACACATTTAGAACAAAAAAAAAAATGGATAACCCCTTCTGCTCAAGTGCAAACAGGTATATGACCAAAAAAAGGCTTTTTCTGCGTCGAGAAAAAAAACCTCAAAAAGGACACAAGTGTGTTTTTGAGGACATGGGTGCATGGAATCATAAAATAACACTTCAGTATCAGTCTTTGTCACTAGATAACACATTTAGAACAAAAAGTTCATGGGACCCCTTCTGCTCAAGTGCAAACAGGTATATGACAAACAGGTATATGACCAAAACGTGCTTTTCTCGTCGAGAAAACCTCAAAAAAAAACACACAACTGTGTTTTTTGGGACATGGGTGCATGGAATCATAAAATAACACTTCAGTATCAGTCTTTGTCACTAGATAACACATTTAGAACAAAAAAAAGTATGGATAACCCCTTCTGCACAAGTGCAAACAGGTATATGACAAAAAAAAGTGTTTTTCTCGTCGAGAAAAAACTCTCAAAAAGGACAAAAAGTGTGTTTTTTGAGGACATGGGTGCATGGAATCATAAAATAACACTTCAGTATCAGTCTTTGTCACTTGATAACACATTTAGAACAAAAAAAGTCATGGATAACCCCTTCTGCTCAAGTGCAAACAGGTATATGATGACCAAAACGTGCTTTTCTCGTCTGAGAAAAAACCTCAAAAAAACACAAAGTGTGTTTTTTTGGGACATGGGTGCATGGAATCATAAAATAACACTTCAGTATCAGTATCATGAAATAACACTTTAATATCATTCTTGGTCAGTTGATCATGGATATAAAGCAAAAAAAATTCATGGGTTACCCCTTCTGCACATGTTCAAACAGGCCAGTGAGTGTGAGCTTGTCTCTTGCCGAGAAAAAAATGCACTTAATGGCCTGGACTTTGTTTTTGGGGGGAAATGGGTGCCTGGAATCGTAAAATAACACTTTAATATCATTCTTGGTCAGTTGACAATGCATATGGAGGATAAAGTTCATGGGTCCCCGCTTCTGCACAAGAGCAAACAGGCATATGACCAAAACCTGCTTTTCTCGCTGAGAAAAGCACTAAATGCACGGTACTGTGTTTTGGGGGACATGGCTGCTTGGAATCATGAAACAACACTTTAATATCATTCTTGGTCAGTTGACAATGCATATGGAGCAAAAAAAAACAAATGGGTCCACGCTTCTGCACAAATGCATATGGCAAACAGGGATAAGACCAAAGCTCAAGAGCAAACAAGGACAGTAGCTGTTTTTTTGTTTTTGGATATGGGTGTATTTAGTCATGAAATAACACTTTAGTATCATTCTTTGTCAGTTGATAATGGATATGTAGCAATAATCCCAATAATCACCCCTTCTGCACAACTTCAAACATGACAGTGAGTGTGACCTTGTCTCGCCGAGAAAAGCTCTTAACTCTTAACGGTATTGTGTTTTTTTTACGACATGTTTTGATGCACATCATGTGAATAATAATCATAAAATCATTATTTATTATCATTCTTGGTCAGTTGACAATCAGTTGACAATGCATAAAAGCAAAAAGTTCATGGGTCCCCGCTTCTTCAGAAGAGCAAACATGCATATGACCAAAACCTGCTTTTCTCGCCGAGAAAAGCTCACCCGGGACAGTACTGTGTTTTGGGGGACACAGGTGCATGGAATCATTAAATAACACTTTAATATCATTCTTTGTCAGTCGATAATGGATATAAAACAAAAAATTCCATGGGTCGCCCCTTCTGCACAAGTGCAAACAGGCCAGTGAGTGTGAGTTTGTCAGTGAGTTTGTCTCGCCGAGAAAAGCAATTAATGGACGGTATTTTGTTTTGATAGACATCGGTACCTGGAATCATAGAATAACACTTTACTATCATTCTTGGTCAGTTGACAATGCATATGGAGCAAAGAGTTCATGGGTCCCCGCTTCTGCACAAGAGCAAACAGGCATATGACCAAAACCTGCTTTTCTCGCGGAAAAAAGCTCTTAATGGACGGTACTGTGTTTTGATAGCTCTTAATGGGTACTGTGCCTGGATAGACATCGGTGCCTGGAATCATAAAATAACACTTTAGTATCATTCTTTGTCAGTTGATAATGGATATAAAGCAAAAATTCCATGGGCTACCCCTTCTGCACAAGTGCAAACACGCCAGTGAGTGTGAGCTTTTCTCGCCGAGAAAAGCACTTAATGGCCGGACTGTGTTTTGGGGGACATGGGTTCCTGGAATCATAAAATGACACTTTAATATCATTCTTTGTCATTTGATAATGGACATAAAGCAAAAAATTCCATGGGTCACCCCTACTGCACAAGAGCAAACAGGCCAGTGACTGTGAGCTTTTCTCGCCGAGAAAAGCACTTAAAGGACTTAGACTGTGGTTTGATAGACATCAGTGCCTGGAATCATAAAATAACACTTTCATCATTCTTTGTCAGTTCATAGTTCATAGATAAAATAAAAAAAATATTGATAGACATCAGTCACCCCTGGATCATAATAACTTTCAATATTGTCAGTTCATAGTGGAGATAAAGCAAAAATTCCATGGGTCACCCCTTCTGCATAACTGCAAATATGCTAGTGAGTGTGCTTTTTCTCGCCGCCGAAAAAAGCATATGGACACATAATGGACGGTACTGTGTTTTTTATAGATCATCGGTTCTGGAATCATAAAATAATGCTTTATTATCATTGTTGATCAGTTGACAATGCATATGTAGCAAATATTTCATGGGTCCCCGCTTCTGCACAAGAGCAAACAGGCATATGACCAAAACCTGCTTTTATCGCCGAGAAAAGCACTAAATGCACGGTACTGTGTTTTTGGGGACATGGCTGCTTGGAATCATGAAACAACATTTTAATATCATTCTTGGTCAGTTGACAATGCATATGGAGCACAACAACGTCATGGGCCCCACTTCTGCACAGGAGCAAACAGGCATATATGACAAAACCTGCTTTTCTCGCCGAGAAAAACTCTCGCAAGGAAGCTCAGTAAGGACAGTTTTACTGTGTTTTGGTGGGTGGGTGGGTCATGAAATGGACTTTAAATATCATTCTTTGTCAGTTCATAATGGATACATGGAGCAAAAAAATTGCATGGGTCACCCCTTCGGCACAACTTCAAACAGGCAAGTGACAGTTCGGCACAACTTCAAACAGGCAAGTGACTGTGAGAGCCGAGAAAGAAAAAGCACCTAATGCACGGTACTGTGTTTTTGATTGACATCGGTGCCTGGAATCATAAAATAACACTTTAATGTCATTCTTGGTCAGTTGACAATGCATGTGGAGCAAAAAGTTCATGGGTCCCCTTCTGCACAAGAGCAAACAGGCATATGACCAAAACCTGCTTTTCTCGCAAAAAAGCCTGCTTTTTTCTGCCGAGAAAAGCTCTGCAACAGACAGTAAACCTGTTTTGACAAACATGGGTGCATGGAATCATGAAATGGAATCATGAAACAACACTTTAGTATCATTCTTTGTCAGTTGATAATGGATATAAAGCAAAAAATTGCATGGGTCACCCCTTCTGCACAAGTTCAAACAGGCCAGTGACTGCAGCTTTTCTCTGAGAAAAAAAAACTTTTTTGCAAGCTAATGGTGCACTGTGTGTTGGGGGACATGGGTGCATGGAAATGGACACAATAAACATCATTCTTTTAGTATCATTCTTTGTCAGTTGATAATGGATATAAAGCAAAAAAAATGGCACCCCTTCTGCACAAGTTCAAACAGGCCAGTGACTGAGCTTTTCTCTCGAGAAAAAGCACTTTCTGGACTTGTGTTTTTGATAGACATCAGTGCCTGGAATCATGAAATAACACTTTAGTATCATTCTTTGTCAGTTGATAATGGATATAAAGCAAAAAAAATCCATGGGTCATCCTTTTGCATAAGTGCAAATATGCATAGTGAGTGTGATGCTTTTTTCAATGGTCAACAAAAAATGCACAAGTGTGTTTTTTATAGACATCAGTTCTGGAATCATAAAATAACGCTTTATTATCATTGTTGATCAGTTGACAATGCATATGTAGCAAATATTTCATGGGTCCCTGCTTCTGCACAAGAGCAAACAGGCATATGACTGAAAACCTGTTCATTGGGTCCCTGCTTCTGCTCACAAACAGAATATGACTGAAAACCTGCTTTTTCTCAAGAAAAAGCTCACAAAGGGACAGTACTGTGTGTTTTTTGGACGTGGGTGCCTGGAATCATGAAATAACACTTTAGTATCATTGTTTGTCAGTTCATAATGGTACAAAGCAAAAAAAAAATGCATGGGTCACCCCTTCGGCACAACTTCAAACAGGCAGGAGTGACTGTGAGCTTTTCTCGCCGAGAAAAGCAATAAACGGTACTGTGTTTTGGGGGACATGGGTGCCTGGAATCATAAAATAGCACTTTAGTATCATTCTTTGTCAGTTGATAATGGATATAAATAGCAAAATTTCATGGGCTACCCCTTCTGCACAAGTGCAAAAAGCTAGTGAGTGTTAGCTTTTCTCAGAGAAAAGCACAAATGGCCGGACTGTGTTTTTTTCTGGGTGCCTGGAATCATAAAATAACACTTCAGTATCAGTCTTTGTCACTAGATAACATGGGTAGAACAAAAAAAAATAACATGGATCACCCCTTCACTAGATAACACATTTAGAAAAAAAAGTTCATGGATAACCCCTAAGACTGCAAACAGGTATATGACTAAAACGTGCTTTTCTCATCGAAAACTTTAAGGAGGACACAAGTGTGTTTTTTTTGAGGACATGGGTTTATGGAATCATAAAATAACACTTTAGTATCATTCAAGGTCAGTTGATATGGATATAAAACAAAAAAATTCATGGATCACCCCATTCTGCAAACAGGAAAAACACATCATTCTTGCTTTTCAGTTGAAAAGCAATGGTGTTTTTCACCCACATGGGTGCAAACATGGTCATGAAATAACACTTTAGTATCATTCTTGGTCAGTTGATAATGGAAATAAAGCAAAAAAAATCCATGGATCACCCCTTTGCACAAGTTCAAAGAGGCTAGTGACTGTGAGCTTTTCTCGCCGAGAAAAGCACTTAATGGACGGACTGTGTGTTTTGGACATGGGTGCTGGAAATCATAAAATAACACTTTAGTATCATTTCTTGACAGTTGATAATGGATATAAAGCAAAAAAAAAAATGGCTACCCCTTCTGCACAAGTGCAAACACGCTCAAACAAACTGCAGACATTCTTTTGAGCTTTTCTCACGAGAAAAACAGGCTTGAAAAAGGCACTTAAAAACAGGACCGTATTGTGGTTTGATAGACATCAGTGCCTGGAATCATGCAACACTGGAATCATAAAATAACACTTTAATATCATTCTTTGTCAGTTCATAATGGATATAAAGCAAAAAAATCCATGGGTCACCCCTTCTGCATAACTGCAAATATGCCAGTGAGTGTCTGCTTTTTGACGGTACTGTGTTTTTATGTTTTTTCAACGGTTCTGGAATCATGGAATCATAAAATAACACTTTATTATCATTGTTGATCAGTTGACAATGCATATGTAGCAAATATTTCATGGGTCCCCGCTTCTGCACAAGAGCAAACAGGCATATGACCAAAACCTGCTTTTTATCGCCGAGAAAAAAGCTAAAATGCACGGTACTGTGTTTTGGGGGACATGGGTGCTTGGAATCATGAAACAACACTTTAATATCATTCTTGGTCAGTTGACAATGCATATAGAGCAAAAAAATTCATGGGCCCCCCTTCTGCACAAGAGCAAACAGGCATATGACTAAAAAATGCTTCTTCTCGAGAGAAAAGCTCACAAGGGACAGTACTGTGTTTTGGTGGACGTGGGTGCATGGAATCATGAAATAACACTTTAGTATCATTCTTTTCATTTCAGTTGATAATGGATACAAAGCAAAAAAAAAATGCATGGGTCACCCCTTCGCACAACTTCAAACAGGCAGTGATCGTGAGCTTTTCTCTCCGAGAAAAAGCACTTAAATGCACGGTACTGTGTTTTTGGAGAAAAAAGGGGGACATGGGGGACATGGGTGGAATCATAAAATAACACTTTAATATCATCTTGGTCAGTCAGTTGACAATGCATATGGAGCAAAAAGTTCATGGGTCCACGCTTCTGCACAAGACCAAACAGGCATATGACCAAAACCTGCTTTTCTCGCCGAGAAAAAAGCACTAAAAAAGCACACAAGTGTGTTTTGGGGGACATGGGTGCATGGAATCATGAAATAACACTTTTTAGTATCATTCTTTGTCAGTTGATAATGGATATAAAGCAAAAAAATAAAGCATGGATCACCCCCCTGCACAAGTTCAAACAGGCCAGTGACTGTGAGCTTTTCTCGAGAAAAAAAAAAAGGACACAACTGTGTGTTTTTTGGACATGGGTGCATGGAATCATAAAATAACACTTTAGTATCATTCTTTGTCAGTTGATAATGGATATAAAGAAAAAAAAAAAAATTTGGATCACCCCTTCTGCAAAGTGCAAACAGGCATATGACTGTGAGCTTTTCTCGCCGAGAAAAGCACTTAAAAAATGCACAGTACTGTGTTTTGGGGGACATGGGTGCATGGAATCATAAAATAACACTTTAATATCATTCTTGGTCAGTTGATAATGGATATAGAGCAAAAAGTTCATGGGTCCCCCTTCTGCTCAAGTGCAAAACAGGCATATGACCAAAACCAAAACTTTTCTCTCACCGAGAAAAAGCACTCAAAAAACACAAAAAAAGTTTGTTTTTTTGACATGGGTGCATGGAATCATGAAATAACACTTTAGTATCATTCTTTTCATATCATTCTTTGTCAGTTAATATGGATATAAAAAAAAAAAATTCCATGGGTCACCCCTTCTGCACAAGTTCAAACAGGCCAGTGACTGTGAGTGCTTTCTCTCGAGAAAAAAACAAAATGGACAAAGGACTGTGTGTTTTTTGGGACATGGGTGCCTGGAATCATAAAATAACACTTTATTCATCATTGTTGATCAGTTGACAATGCATATGGAGCAAATATTTCATGGGTCCCCGCTTCTGCACAAGAGCAAACAGGCATATGACCAAAACCTGCTTTTATCACCGAGAAAAGCACTAAATGCACTAAATGGACACTGTGTTTTTTTTGGGACATGGGTGCTTGGAATCATGAAATAACACTTTACTTTATCATTCTTTGTCAGTTGACAATGCATATGGAGCACAAAAAGTCATGGGCCCCCTTCTGCTGCAAAGAGCAAACAGGCATATGACCAAAACCTGCATTTCTCGCCGAGAAAAAAGCTCACAAGGACACACACTGTGTGTTTTTTGGGACGTGGGTGCATGGAATCATGAAATATACACTTTAGTATCATTCTTTGTCAGTTGATAATGGATATAAAGCAAAAAAAATTCATGGGCTACCACTTCTGCACAAGTGCAAACAAGCAGTGAGTGTGAGGTTTTTTTTTTCGCCGAAAAAAAACTTAATGGCGGGACTGTGTTTTTTGGGGACATGGGTGCCTGGAATCATAAAATAAAACTTTAATATCATTCTTGGTCAGTTGAAATGCATATATGGAGAAAAAAAAAAGTTCATGGGTCCCCCTTCTGCACAAGAAGCAAACAGGCATATGACCAAAACCTGCTTTTCTCGCCGAGAAAAGCAATAAAAAAACAGTACTGTGTTTTGGGGGACATGGGTGCATGGAATCATGAAATAACACTTTAGTATCATTCTTGATCAGTTGATAATGGATATAAAGCAAAAATTGCATGGGTCACCCCTTTTGCACAAGTTCAAAGAGGCCAGTGACTGTGAGCTTTTCTCTCGCCGAGAAAAAACTTCATGGACATGACGGGACTGTGTCTTGGGGACATGGATGCCTGGAATCATAAACTAAAACTTTTATATCATTGTTGGTCCGTTGATAATGCATATGGAGCAACAAGTTCATTGGTCCCCCCCTTCTTCACAAGAGCAAACAGGCATATGACCAAAACCTGCTCTTCTCGCCGAGAAAAAAAGCCCTAAATGCACAGTACAGTGTTTTTTGAGGACATGGGTGCATGGGATCATAAAATAACACTTCAGTATCAGTCTTTGTCACTAGATAACACATTTAGAGAAAAAAAAGTTCATGGAACCCCTTCTGCTCAAGTGCAAACAGGTATATGACCAAAACGTGTTTTTCTTTCGTCGAAAAAAACTCAAAAAGGACACAAGTGTGTTTTTTTTGACATGGGTGCATGGAATCATAAAATAACACTTCAGTATCAGTCTTTGTCACTAGATAACACATTTAGAACAAAAAGTTCATGGAAAACCCCTTCTGCTCAAGTGCAAACAGGTATATGA